>JANAVB010030620.1:5152492-5162301 GCA_029216955.1 Iris pallida
GGAGGGATCCACTAACAAGGTTTCTTCTGACAGATGGCACAAGAAGCACATCATGGAGGTAGAATTTTTTCTGATGTCATCTTCAGATCTATTCTTCCTCTTCCTATAATCTGTGCTGTTGAGCCATCTCCTAGGGTCACACATCCTCTACTCGATTCCTGATAGTTTGAAAAACTAGAGCGATCAAAAGAAACGTGTACATTTGCTCCAGAATCCAACCACCAATCATCTGAATGGTAAAAAATGTTTACTATAGGTTGATAGCTTACAGACCTGAAGAGGCTAGAAGACCCATTCAGAGTCATATTAGCATCTGGTTTGTTAGAGCAATTCCCTTTGAAGGAGGTCTCCATGGTGATTAGGCTTGGGTTTGCTATGGATTTCTATAGGGTTTACTCAATAAGGATGGTTTAAGCTAAAAATTAACGGTTTAAATGATTTTTGTAATTTACCTTTAAAATTTTGGTTTTTCAAGTTTTGATAAGATTGGGTTAGCTGTAGGGGCCGGATCCCAGCAAGCGGAGGTTCACTAGGAACACTTAAGTACCGGTCGCTTAGACGATTTTTCGCCTTGTTGACAGAAGGGCCTTTCGGTTTGTACCCAAACAAATCTCTACTTTAGAACTTTAAAATTAAAGGAGTTTACTAGATCAATAAACTGTTTACTTTAGCCTAAATTAAAGTATTGAGTAGGAAAAAAAAACTAGTATTGACAAAATGTAGTAACACAATAATGATTGTCTAAGGTGTCAATTGACAAAATGTAGTAACACAATAATGATTGTCTAAGGTGTCAATTTCTAAAAATAGTCTTATGAAGCAACAATTGTTATATAACTAATAACAATATATATGTAACTAATGTGACAATTATTAAACAATTTCTATTAACAAAGACTAAACAAAATTTGTTGAACAGTACGCTAATTGAATGAGGACAAATATATATGAATATATGTCTAGCAATTATTTAATGAATATTTATTAAGAAAGTTAACAGTAGGAAATTCTTAATAAATATTAATGAATATTTATTAAGAGAGACAATTGGTTAATAGAGACAATTGGTAAATAAATGTTAATGAAAGCTTGTTAACTAACAGCAAAGATAGTTGTGTAGCAGTATATGTTAACGGAAGCAACCACAATGTATGGATAGAGACAATTATTTTCTAACATAAACAAACTTGGACCATGTCTGAGAAAAAGGATACGGCATTTGTTGATGTAAGAGAGGAATTTTGCTCTTTGCATAGCAGAATGGAAGAAATGATTCATGTAGCTGACCCAAGATGTTTGGGATAAAAGCTTGATATATATATATATATATATATATATATATATATATATATATATATATATATATTGTTTACTTGGCTATAAAATATTGCTAAGACATTTAAAGGTGATTATTAAGTCAATCAAGCTTAATAATTCTAAGGCTATTTTCAGTAATAAGATTATTTTCTTCAGAAAAGCAAAAACGACATGAGATATATAGTTTTTCCCCTTTCCCGTAAAAGCAAATCAAAGTCAAATGCATGAATCAGTTTGGTAATACTTATTTGTTTTCTTGTTTTTCATCTGAGAAATGCAGTTGTATTTAGTTCTTATAATACTTCGTGTAATGATTGGTGATGAAATGTAATACTGAGTGTGACCATATTTGCCGGCAAACAGAAAACACAAAATGTGAAGTAGTAGCAAGTTTTGAACAATAACAATTGTTAAAGTAGCAAACAAAAGCAAACAAGGAATGATAACAGAAGCAAATCTAAGTGATAACAATAGATGTCATCAGAAATTTGTTAAATTTGACCCTAGCCACTTTTTAACCGCACCAAATATTTACCGAAATAAATTGATAATTTGTTAATAGTAACAAATTTAACAAATTAGAATATAAAATCCACCATAACTCTTAGATTGTTGAAAATTTTCTTAAAACTTCGGATTAAAATCTGCAAGAAAATAAATTAAATTAATGTTACCGGCCTCCGGGGAAGTCGCGCACGAAGCACTGCCCTAAGAGTTAGTTCGAATCTATGTGCAGACTGAATCCGAACGCCCCTAGTTGTAAAATCCCCGCTCCACCGGAATCTCGTTGCCGCACACGACGTCGAGAGAATGACCCCGACTTAGCTCCGCCCAGAGCAACAAATGAAGAACAATATTTCAAGTGGGAAGAGAATTTGAGAGAGAGAGCTTTCGCAATGATCCTTTTTTTTTTCATGTCAAAGAGAGGAGGAGGAAACCTCATTATATAGGCTATTGCCAAAGGATGGAATAATGAGGATATTAAAATAGCCTATTAAATTTTAACGTTACAAAAATTGTAGCACATGATAAAAATGTGATACATTGAATCTGGATATGATTCAAACATTCAAAAGTTATAGAATAAATAAATTGTAACGGTTGAAAATAAATGATGAGGAAATTTGTTTTTGTAAATGTAGCAACAGCTACAACAGTTCTATGGATAAGATGACATGACATGTGGAAACCATGTGGTCAAGTTTACATGTCAACGATATTGAGATAACTACCTATCATACAGAAACTGGAAGTAGGATCAGGGCCGGCCTTGGGCAAGTGCACCGAGTGCACCCGCTCCGGGCCCCATATTTAGTGGGGTCCCAAAGTTAAGATGTAAGTTGTTAGTTATAAAAAAAGATAATTATGGTATAGTGGTTAACATAAATAATTACGGTGTAGTAGTTAACATGAAATAATTGTATATTGGTTAACATATTAGTCTTGCACTCTAGAGGTCTTTAGCTCAAATCTTGGCGACAAGAATAATTTTTATTTATTTATTTATTTTTTATTATATATGGGGGCCAATTTTGAAATTTCGGCTTTAGCCCCCATGATCTCAGGGCTGGCCCTGACTAGGATTCCATAGTATTCTTTTTAAATGGACCAAATGTTTGCCTCAAAGACATGTCAATAAATAAGACAGGGTAACTTGATATCATTTTTCCTAGCGAAGTTCAATTGGGATATATGATTTGTTTTCTTAACCTCAGATTGCAATTAGAAATGAATACATTGACCTTAAAAATATTGGTCATAGAAATTAATGCAACAGTGTCGGCGAACAAACATACTTTGCAACCAATGATATTAATCAAAGATCGATCTGCGAAAGGCTGTTCAAAGAGGCCAGCAATGATTTTGACCCTCAAGATCCGTTCTACAGCATCATCAATCCTAGATATAGGTATCTCCCCTGACTCCACTAGGTAAACCAGTTCTTCAAGAAACTTGTCATATCTATGAGGCACCATCACCTAAATAACAAATAAAGTTTAGATATGTAACTGAAAAACCTTGAAATATTACTAATTCAGTAAATCCCTACCATGTCAATTCCAGCATTGATTGAAGCAGAAATGCAATATCGATAATCTGCACCTCGTGGATTACATAGCCTATCAATTCCTTCCCAATCAGATATGACAAAACCCTACAAATAGAATCTTATTAAGTAGCTAAAAAAAGGTATGTGTATATATAATGTTAAAACTGGGTTGTGAAAATTGTAGAGAATTATGCTACCTTAAACCCCAGCTTCTCCTTCAGAATTTGTGTAATGAGATGAAAATGGGAATGCAACTGTTTGCCATTCCAGCTTGAGTAGGATGCCATGACAGTACACACTCCCTGGTCGAGGCAGTCAAGGTAGGGCTTGATATGTATCCTTTCCAACTCCTCAAATGTGCAGATGGTATTGCCTTCATTTTCCCCTTTGGTAGTGCCTCCAACAGCAACAAAATGTTTGGCACAGGCAATCACATTCTTACTGCATGTACAAATTGAAATGGCGCAGTCAGTTGGTTGCCTCTTATGAACATAGACCAACATACAAATGGAATTTATGAATGAGAATGACCTGCCAGCTAGGAATGGATAGCCAGAAGGGTGACCCTCAGGCGGTGAACCTTGCAACCCAGAAACAATCGGTGTCATGGTCTGTACGTATTCTGTGTCTTCGCTGTAGCTCTCGTAGGTTCTTCCCCATCTTGCATCTTTGCAGACCTAACAAATCCATTTCCATTCACAAATTAAACAGAAACAGAGACCAATTTATGTCCACATTTGTACAAATGCAGAAATGAACTCTCCAATGCCTTTTCATTTATTCTCCTCTAAAAAGCTTTCAATATATGTCATTTAGCTGGACCCTGGCAAAACCTGTGAAAATTGGCCTAAGACTGTCCCAAAGAGTGCCTCTTTTTCAGCGAAAATAAGAAGGGCGGAAAATTCTGTACCACTCTGTCTCTCTCCAATCTCTATGATTTCTCACCCTCACTGTGGGTGTACTCGAATCCAGAACCTCATATATCCTCCTGTTTCATACCATACCAAATGCCTCGTCCACTTGGTTGCTCGACATTTGATGATAAAAGTAGTATAACATTAATAAAAGCAACATGATATCTATCATGACATTATAAAAAAGTATTCAGTATCGTATAAGCAATCTCCCCTATAAATATTTTTGCAATGAACTTCATTATAATTCACCAAGCGTGATCTAGGTCCAACTCCAGTTAACCTATAAAGCTTTCTCCCATCTTCGACCATGAGATAATTCTATCAGTATGATCAGTGATAGTGATGAATTTAAAAAGATAAATTAACAACCTAAAACTAGAGAGTTGTGAAAGAAGTTAAGTGGGTTTTTTTTTTTTCCCAAAGTCTGTTGGATTATTGATACAAAATGAGTTAGTATAAAAAAAACAATGATAGAGATTTTACTTACGGCAAGGCAAGGAGCAAATGTGTAGTGTTTTCCGCTTGCTCTCACTTCCAGAGCAGTTACTTCTCCAATCTTACGCAACAGCTCTCCATCTCTGTACAACCCACACAAAAAAAATCACACACACATTTATAGAGAGCGAGTGCGAGCATACATACAGATGAGAATGTTTTGTACCTAGTAGCTCCTAGTCCAATATTATGAGGGAAAATAGTTGCACCAACAAGGTTGTTGTGACCATGGACTGCATCAGTGGCATAGATGATGGGGATGCCTAGGCGTGAAGACATGGCCCACCTCTGCATCTCGTCTACCATGTTTACCCAATCCGTCGTCGTTGCGCTCTCCCACGGAGCACTGCCTCCGCCATTGAGCACGCTGCCGATAGAGAGCCCAGCGAGTGCTGATTCTGTCACGACCGACCGCTCCATCTGGGTCATCTGAGCCGCCTTCTCCGCTAACGTCATTCGGGAGAGGAGGTCCCTCACCCTCTCCTCCACTGCCTTTGAAGAGTCTTTGTACAGTAGCTCCTCGTTGTTTCCCATTGAATTCAATCACGCTTCGAGTACTACGTAATAATATCTACTAATTGATCTCTATTCTCCTCTTTCTTGCTTTCTTTCTTTCTTCATATAAAGGATGGAACAAGAAAGAATCTTGTGTTCGTATAATAGTGCCGACCTGCTAAACACATTGGTTGTTGGCCTGTCTATTATCCATGAAATTAATAGGATATTGTAACAAACGAAGATAAGCATGTTGACAAATTAAGATGTGTAATAAACTGAGTGGCATCTTTGCCAACAAGACGAAGACGATGTTGATCGATAAATTAAATTAATTTGCTTCAACCTCTTCTTGAATTGGTAGTTTGCTTGTAGCGTGAACAGAATGATTTCCATGTTGTTGTACTGAATAAAGAATAAGGAAGAGGTATCGAAGGAATGATTGGGGGGTGCTTATTTTTTATTTCTCTTAATTCTCCTTGGTTTAAACAGCTTGCCAGTTTGGATTGTCCGAGTATGGACTAAACTCAAGAGAGAGAGGCGATGCCATAAATTGCACACTATGTATGAAAGTAAGGTGAATGCGAGATAGGGGCATAATCCATGATAAGGAGAAACAAAATCCCCAAGAATCAGTTTCCAGTGGCGGGAAAGGGGAGTGGGGGTTTGAGCCAGCCAGATGAGGCGGGTAGGATAGGAGAAGCATTTTATCAAACATGTGACTTGCATTCAATAGAATGACATCGGACACAAAGGTCTCACAGTCCAGATGCTACGTACCTCATTAATCTCCAGGAAAAATATTCATTTAGCTTTTCTACATCCCAACACTACTACCGGGCCTTAATTCCACAACTCTGAGACACGTCACTAGGCTCACAAGAAGGCTGTAATTAATTCTGGTAAAAATTGAATCAAAGATGGATGGTATCTCAATTTCTTTTTGAGAAATTTTGTTTTACCCCCCCACTTTTTATGTCAATATTAAGGGTGCACCCCACTATTATGCATTAATAAACGACGCCCCCCCACTTCTAACAGTTTCCGTTCGTTTCTAACAGAAACCCCCCTTCGTCGACTTTTTAGGACGTAAATACCCTCCGTTCTATAATGGATACATAAAGTATTTGTGGAATCCCTAAAATACCCTCGTTTAATAAACTCCTAACCGACTCTTTCTCTCCCAAATCCTCTGTTCAGTCGAAATTTTCCCATCTCCAAATCTAATTCCCTTCCTTAACCTAACCCTAAATTCCTTTCCCAAAATCCCTTCCGCAACCTAATCCCCACACTACATTCGCGATGTCGACTCTTCCCAAACCTGAAAAATCCATCCACGATCGTCGAGCCCCCATGGCAAAGTCTGCAAGTCAGGTAATTTTGCCATTTTTTTGCAATTTTTTCCTTCAATGTATGAAAGATTGGTTACGAAATTATTTCCTCTGAGCACGACATCTTCTTCTTCTTTTTTTCAGATTTAGCCCTAAATTCTGCCCTAAATTCTCCAATCCAAAACCCTTTTCCTCGTTCAGAGCTTGAGCTTCTCTGAGAGATAGCATGAAGAAAGGCAATATCCCACTGTAAGTTATACTATCCTAACCTAAATTCCTCTTCTATTTATTGTTGAGTCTGTTTATTGTTTGCTCTCTGAATGATAGCTTGAAGAAAGGCATGTTATTTTATGTGTGCATACTTGTAATATTATGTAGGAAGGTCGTGCTTAGGGTCCACTGTATGAATGGTAGTTCTACAGCTGTTGAAGTAGACCCAGACCTGATTAGTTTGTTGGATATACCCTATATAATTCAGAATAGTACTTTGGAGGCTAGTTTCAAGTACCACTGGATTGATGACTCAAAAAGTGGTGAAATAGTGGAGGTGTTGACTGATGGTGAGTTGTTGGGTATGATTGGCAAGCAATTGCCAGACAAGAATGGAGAAATACACTTGTTCTTAGAAGAGGTTGGTAAAGAGACAAGTCTAGAACAACAACCTGAGCCACAGCTTATTGAGACACAAGCATCAGTTAGCAAGCCAGCTGTAATGACCCGCTCCGCCCTAGCGGAACGCCGATTCCAACGGCGTGTGCAACGACTCAAAATGAGCCATCGACCCGAAGAGTTGCCTCGACCCGATGAAGTATCGATGCAAATCGATGTCAGACTTGCCTTGGCCGTCAAGATGAATCCAGACTTAGACTTCCAAAGGCGCGCTCGGAGTATCGCTCGGCCAATGCAAACAGCGCTAAGGTGGATGGCTCCGATGAACCCGTCTGTGCTTAGCCTAGACACATAACAATGCGGACACATTCACGAGAATCGCTAGGCGATAACATCTTGCATGCTAATAAATGACTCAACGCACCTAGCTAAGGGAATGATCCCATCTTGCATGCTTGTTTAGAACATGGAAAAGAACTCGACAATTATAGAAACGCTCGCACCGCGTTCTACGCTCGTGCTAAGGCACAAGCCCACGTTCATGTCCATTATACGTTCAAACAATGAAACAATGAATGGTTTACAACAATGAAACGGAAAGACTATCAACATAGTCGCTCCGAGTAGAGTTTAGCAACATTGAAAGGCTATGGGACCGATGGGTCGCCAAGGCGACTCCCTCACTGGGAGTTGCGTAATGCGTGAATGAATGGATCAACAAATGAACGAACGAATGAATGAATGAATACATGAATCAAATGAACAAGTGAAAGAAAGAAAGAAAAGAAAGAATACGTGAAAGATAAGACATGGAAGACGCTAGCGACAGGTGTGACGGGCACGTGCAACGGGGCTCGCTACCCGCGCTGTACGGACGCCAACCTGGTCGTTAACGCATTATGGCTAAGGGTTAGCCTACGGCTCGGAGATAGCCGCTAAGTAAAAGACAAGTTAATACGAAATGGTCGTGGACAAACGGCACGGACGATGGGGGGGAATACCGTGGCCGTCGTGTGGAAGGATTCTGCGGCACGGGCGTTGGGGGGGTAAACCGTGGCCGGCCTAGGCGGAATCAACGGCGCTTACGGGCTGCTTGGGTGCGGGCTTGGGCACCAAGAGACGTAAGTAGGAGGGTATATTCAAGAGACTTAACGGGGTGTACCAGCCATCACCCTACGCTAAGTTGAGAATTGCCACAGGAGAATGTCCTAAATGGCTTGTAAAGCCAGCGACCCGTGCATGTAGATTAAGTGGACTATGCTGGTGGCAATCCACGTGCAAGTTCTTGCATTGAAATCAAAGTAGTCTAAGTTAAATGAACAAGTGTCTCCTGAACATGCTTGCAAAGTAACATCCTGAACATGAACGTGCTCGAAATGTAACATGCTGAACATGCTCGATATGTAACACTCCTGAACATGCTTGAATGTAATATCCGGAACATGCTTGAATTGTAATACTTTAAAACGTGCCTACGACGTGCTAGAACATGCCCACGACGCACTAGAACCCGAGACATGGACACACACTCGATATTGAATGCGTACATGAATCGTGTTATGTTATTATACATGAATTGTTGTTTAACTTGGTTTACCTTGAACAGGGAAGGCCGGACGGTAAGTATGGGTAAGTCGTACATATATTTTCATGCGATACTTGAGTTCGGTAACACGAGATAGGCTATGCAATATGCTATGAAACTGATCCTAAGGCAAGATTAGAAAGACAATGAATGATAGAGATGCACAAAAGTAAATGGAACGTGTTTGGTAATGATGGCATTATGGGCGAGCTAGCCTCCCCACCAGTGCATAATAATGTACTGATAACCCCACAGTATACTTGCAGGATAGCAGGAGACGCCGGCGGGTGCGGAGCTTCCATCGAACGTGTCAAGGCGCGGAGCCAACTCTGGGGCCTTGGAACGTTGCAAGAAGCTGAAGTACCCTATACAGGACATAATGTATCGGAACATCGTCATGTATCATTCCATGTTGTAAGCCACTTGGCACGCCTTTTATGTTTCAGAGAGAGAGTTTGAGCGATTTGTAATATCGGCCTAGCGCCGCTTGTAAACTTCTTGAAATTCAATAAAGAGAATTGGATTCGCTTCTACTTGTGTTTATTTTTACTTCCGCTGCAAATGGGGACACTCTGTGCGACTCTGTGGCCTAGACTCAAATCGGCCGTTTCTGGACATGGCCTTGCACGGGCGCAACCTAGGCCCGTGCGGCATCACGCCTTAGCGAGGACGATCGCTCCTACGGGAGCGGGGCGTGACACCAGCAGTTGAAAATAGGAGAACACGTATAAAGAGAGTAGCACATAAATCACCTAGAAAGCCAGCAGTTCAATTACAACATGATAGTGTTGAACCTCTACCTAGTGATAGTGATGTGGACCTCCCAGAGGAGCAGTTGGATGAAATACCATCAAGGGTCTTCAATATTGGGGGTAAAGATGGTCAAGCAGAGGCTGGAAGATAAGGTGATGGTACACAGGTTGATGAGGAGAGGCAGACTGGCACACAGGTTGATGGTACACAGGCTGATGAGGGATTATTTTGTGTAACAAGTGTGTTCTCCATTGAAA
>JANAVB010030620.1:5162314-5348956 GCA_029216955.1 Iris pallida
TGCTTCTTCATTAAGTCACAACTCCTTCTCTCTCCAAATTAAATTCTTTCTCTCCAACTCTTCTTCCCTAGAACTCTACCTATTGTCATTTAACCCTCATTTATTACTCTTTTCTATTTACTTCCTTCACCATAAATAGAGAATAGGATTCTCTACATTTTGCCCTCTATTTGTAGGTTTTTCCCTAGAGATTAGGTTAGAGTTTAATTAGGGGTTTATATGTTTTAATGGTATATATATATATATTATATATATATATATATCTATATATATATATATATATATTTTTTTTTTTTTCTTAATGTTATATATATATATATATATATATTATATCTATATAAACCCCTAATTATATATATATATATATAGATTATATATATATATAATATATAATATATAGATATATATTATATATATTTTTTTTTTTTCTTAATGGTATATATATATATATTATATATATATATAACCCCTAATTAATATATTATATATATATATTAATATATATATCTATATATTTTTTTTTTCTTAATGGTATATATATATATAATATTAATCTACTATATATATATATATAATATGTATTTGGTGTGTGTGTGTAGAGTGGTGAAGTGTCATGAGAATGGTAGTGGTGGTGTTTGTGTGTGGAGGTGAGAGTGTGTGTGGTTGTGTATTATATATTATATATATATATATATATATATGGATCTAAGGATGTGTATGTGTATTTATATGTATATTATGGTGTATATATATATATATGTATGGAGATGTGTGTGTGTTTATTATATATATAGTGGGATGGATAGATATAGATATATATGTCTAAGTAACTATAGATATATAGATAGATATATATGCATAGTCTAGATAGATATATATATATATATATATATAGATATATATATATATATTATATATAGATGGATAAGTGAGGAGAGAAGAGAGAAGAATGTGAGGCAGTAGCATCAGCAGATCAGCGCAGCAGCAGTAGCAATTAGCAGCAGCAGCTGCAGCAGATGCAGCATAGTAGCAGCAGCAGGAGCTGCCATTGGCAGCTCCTTTTTCCCCCTTTACACCCCCTAATTACCCCCTTAAACCCCCCCCCCCCCCTAGTATCATATATAAATGTATATATGTAGGTATATATATATAGATGTATATGTTTATATATATAGATAGATGGATAGGAAGTTAGGATGAAAGAAGAAGGAAAAGAAATAGATGAAGTAGAAGAAAAGAAGTAGGAGAAGTAAGGGCTAGAAGAAGATTAGAAGGAGAGTGAGGAAGAGGCCAAGAAGAAGAATTAGAGCTAGAAGAATAAGAAGAAGAAGTTAAGAAGAAGAAGAATTAGAATTGAGAGTCAAGAGGAGATTTGGAGCGAGAGCTAAAAGGGGTTTTTTTAGTAGAAGTCGAGTTAGAGGGCGAAATCGAGTTCCGAGTATCGGATCGCGACGAAACTTGACGTAGGCCTAGGTTATGTGAATTAGATTTTGCGGGTAGGCTCCCGAGTGGAAATCGGGGTCGTAGGGCGCCGTATCGCGCCGTATCAGTGCGTATCTTGAAATATTCAAGATATCTGCAACGGGCCGTAAGGTGGACTAGACGTCCACTTTATCTAGGTATTTTGGTAGATAACGAACCTATAGGATAGTACCCTACTACCCTAGGGAGCACGGGTCAAAATATCAAGCGTAGGTAGGCTATCTAGATAATCGCCGAAGGTAGAATTTTACCCTTTTAAGGGTAAAATAGGGAATTGGCCCATGGCCAAGATTTGAGTTTCCAAGTCCAAGATGGACTTGGATATGGGTTGTATAGGTTGGTAATAAGTAGAATTAGCCGTCTAAACCTAGTCTTGGACCCGGTTGACCACGGTTGACTTTTTAGACTAAAAGTCAACTATGGGTCAACACTTTACCCAATTTAGTTCCAAATTCCATTTAACTTGGACAGTTGACTAAAAGTCAACTATTAGTCACCAATGACCTAGGGTTGACCTAGAGTTGACCTAGAGTTGACCCGTTGACCAAAGGTCAACGGTAAGCCAGTTTTCGACCTAGTTTGATTCAGATTGACTTCTAATGTTCTCCCATGACCAAGATTGACCCGACTAGACATGTCTTGACCTAGAATGACTAAATAGGATTTAATTTGATTTAACTTACTTCCTAAACATAGTATTGATACGTCTTGTTCTCTATAGGTCATCGAGACACTGCAGTTGATCCGGTCGACATATTTTATCATCTTACAGGCGAGTACATTCTCTGATACTTATTCCCAATTTATGATAACTGTTATTCATGTACTTAGTGTTGATATGCTTATTCCCGACACTGGTTCTCACGGATTGGTATTCTTGGATCCCGACGAGAGATGTTTTCTCCTTCTTAGGTTGGGATGTATTGTGCAAGCACCCTTGTAGCTCTTGCTCAATATGTGGTCACTGATTTTAGAGAAGGCTAGCTACCTTCTCATTAGAATCCCGTGCAGTGACGTGTCCTGTTTGGATCCATTCTACCAGTTGGGGTAGGGGGAGTAGTAGCGTAGGCCTGTGATCAGATCCATCCCGTATTCCCGAACAGTGTGAGTAATATACCGCACTTATGACTTGCCAGGCCGATTCTTGACAGGTACCCAAGCCGATCACAAGCTGAAACTATTACTCACACACATTGGATATATAGTTTACCTTGATTTGTGTACATGCCATGATCCCGTTCTATTTTCTTGTTCTAGCTCTAGCTCTACAGCTTACCATGCCATGATACATACATGTACACTCCATGATTCATTGTATATGCTCTATTTACAGTCTTATAACTTTTATTCTATCTTGAGATCTGTTATGAGATATATGTACTCGTTCCATCCTGACTGGACTGTTGATAAAATATTACAGATGCCGACGAGGGAGATTGCAGTACCTACTACGGTCCGGACGACGTAGTGGCCTAGACTTGGTCCCGCAGGGCGTAGCTCCGCCTGACGAGACTATACCACTTGTTTAGTTAGAGTAGGTCTTTGTACTGGACTTTGTTTCCAGTTACTTTTGAGACTGTATTTATATTTGGACTGTATTAGAGACTGGACTTGTATATTATTTGTATTTGGACTTGACAGGTTATATTTTATTGTCTTGTTGTCTTTATCTTTCAGTCTTTACTTATCATCTTAGAGTTGTGATTTGAGCACTTATATATATTCATTGCTTGTCCTCCGTTCGGAGTTGACTATATTCTCGACAGGTTTTGTTATATATATAAACTGTTGTCAGACTAGAAAATCCACAGCGTTCTACGCCATTTTTCCGGTAAGGGCTGGACGTTGTCGCGTCACGTGCCCTTTTAGCGGGTGCGGGTCGTGACAGTTAGTCATATCAGTTGAGGTGTACTCTCCACCACGATCTGATCTAAGGATCTTAATCTTTCTATCTAGCTGGTTCTCAGCTTCGGACTTATAGACCTTGAATCTGTCTAGAACTTCATCTTTGGTCTTAAGGAGGTAGGTGTAACAATACTTTGAATGGTCATCTATAAAAGTAACAAAGTATTTCCTACCGCCTCGGGTCAAGACCCTATTGGAATCACAAACATCACTATGGATAAGTTCTAGGAGTTCAGAATCTCTATAGACAGATTTGAAAGGTAATCTAGTGTGTTTGGCTTGAACACAAATCTCACATTTGTGTTCATCATCTATAGGAGTTTTAGGGATAAGATCTAAGTTCATCATCCTTTTGATAGATCCTAAGTTCACATGACCTAGTCTACCATGCCAAACATCTGAGGATTCAACATTTGCAATAAAAAAAAGATTAGAACTTTTATTCATAGTACTTAAAACAAAAAGTCCATCTTTCACAAATCCTTTTTCAATAAACAGATCATTCTTAGAGAAAACTACTTTATTTGCCTCCATAACAATTTTGTATCATGAGGCTACAAGGAGGGATCCACTAACAAGGTTTCTTCTGACAGATGGCACAAGAAGCACATCATGGAGGTAGAATTTTTTCTGATGTCATCTTCAGATCTATTCTTCCTCTTCCTATAATCTGTGCTGTTGAGCCATCTCCTAGGGTCACACATCCTCTACTCGATTCCTGATAGTTTGAAAAACTAGAGCGATCAAAAGAAACGTGTACATTTGCTCCAGAATCCAACCACCAATCATCTGAATGGTAAAAAATGTTTACTATAGGTTGATAGCTTACAGACCTGAAGAGGCTAGAAGACCCATTCAGAGTCATATTAGCATCTGGTTTGTTAGAGCAATTCCCTTTGAAGGAGGTCTCCATGGTGATTAGGCTTGGGTTTGCTATGGATTTCTATAGGGTTTACTCAATAAGGATGGTTTAAGCTAAAAATTAACGGTTTAAATGATTTTTGTAATTTACCTTTAAAATTTTGGTTTTTCAAGTTTTGATAAGATTGGGTTAGCTGTAGGGGCCGGATCCCAGCAAGCGGAGGTTCACTAGGAACACTTAAGTACCGGTCGCTTAGACGATTTTTCGCCTTGTTGACAGAAGGGCCTTTCGGTTTGTACCCAAACAAATCTCTACTTTAGAACTTTAAAATTAAAGGAGTTTACTAGATCAATAAACTGTTTACTTTAGCCTAAATTAAAGTATTGAGTAGGAAAAAAAAACTAGTATTGACAAAATGTAGTAACACAATAATGATTGTCTAAGGTGTCAATTGACAAAATGTAGTAACACAATAATGATTGTCTAAGGTGTCAATTTCTAAAAATAGTCTTATGAAGCAACAATTGTTATATAACTAATAACAATATATATGTAACTAATGTGACAATTATTAAACAATTTCTATTAACAAAGACTAAACAAAATTTGTTGAACAGTACGCTAATTGAATGAGGACAAATATATATGAATATATGTCTAGCAATTATTTAATGAATATTTATTAAGAAAGTTAACAGTAGGAAATTCTTAATAAATATTAATGAATATTTATTAAGAGAGACAATTGGTTAATAGAGACAATTGGTAAATAAATGTTAATGAAAGCTTGTTAACTAACAGCAAAGATAGTTGTGTAGCAGTATATGTTAACGGAAGCAACCACAATGTATGGATAGAGACAATTATTTTCTAACATAAACAAACTTGGACCATGTCTGAGAAAAAGGATACGGCATTTGTTGATGTAAGAGAGGAATTTTGCTCTTTGCATAGCAGAATGGAAGAAATGATTCATGTAGCTGACCCAAGATGTTTGGGATAAAAGCTTGATATATATATATATATATATATATATATATATATATATATATATATATATATATTGTTTACTTGGCTATAAAATATTGCTAAGACATTTAAAGGTGATTATTAAGTCAATCAAGCTTAATAATTCTAAGGCTATTTTCAGTAATAAGATTATTTTCTTCAGAAAAGCAAAAACGACATGAGATATATAGTTTTTCCCCTTTCCCGTAAAAGCAAATCAAAGTCAAATGCATGAATCAGTTTGGTAATACTTATTTGTTTTCTTGTTTTTCATCTGAGAAATGCAGTTGTATTTAGTTCTTATAATACTTCGTGTAATGATTGGTGATGAAATGTAATACTGAGTGTGACCATATTTGCCGGCAAACAGAAAACACAAAATGTGAAGTAGTAGCAAGTTTTGAACAATAACAATTGTTAAAGTAGCAAACAAAAGCAAACAAGGAATGATAACAGAAGCAAATCTAAGTGATAACAATAGATGTCATCAGAAATTTGTTAAATTTGACCCTAGCCACTTTTTAACCGCACCAAATATTTACCGAAATAAATTGATAATTTGTTAATAGTAACAAATTTAACAAATTAGAATATAAAATCCACCATAACTCTTAGATTGTTGAAAATTTTCTTAAAACTTCGGATTAAAATCTGCAAGAAAATAAATTAAATTAATGTTACCGGCCTCCGGGGAAGTCGCGCACGAAGCACTGCCCTAAGAGTTAGTTCGAATCTATGTGCAGACTGAATCCGAACGCCCCTAGTTGTAAAATCCCCGCTCCACCGGAATCTCGTTGCCGCACACGACGTCGAGAGAATGACCCCGACTTAGCTCCGCCCAGAGCAACAAATGAAGAACAATATTTCAAGTGGGAAGAGAATTTGAGAGAGAGAGCTTTCGCAATGATCCTTTTTTTTTTCATGTCAAAGAGAGGAGGAGGAAACCTCATTATATAGGCTATTGCCAAAGGATGGAATAATGAGGATATTAAAATAGCCTATTAAATTTTAACGTTACAAAAATTGTAGCACATGATAAAAATGTGATACATTGAATCTGGATATGATTCAAACATTCAAAAGTTATAGAATAAATAAATTGTAACGGTTGAAAATAAATGATGAGGAAATTTGTTTTTGTAAATGTAGCAACAGCTACAACAGTTCTATGGATAAGATGACATGACATGTGGAAACCATGTGGTCAAGTTTACATGTCAACGATATTGAGATAACTACCTATCATACAGAAACTGGAAGTAGGATCAGGGCCGGCCTTGGGCAAGTGCACCGAGTGCACCCGCTCCGGGCCCCATATTTAGTGGGGTCCCAAAGTTAAGATGTAAGTTGTTAGTTATAAAAAAGATAATTATGGTATAGTGGTTAACATAAATAATTACGGTGTAGTAGTTAACATGAAATAATTGTATATTGGTTAACATATTAGTCTTGCACTCTAGAGGTCTTTAGCTCAAATCTTGGCGACAAGAATAATTTTTATTTATTTATTTATTTTTATTATATATGGGGGCCAATTTTGAAATTTCGGCTTTAGCCCCCATGATCTCAGGGCTGGCCCTGACTAGGATTCCATAGTATTCTTTTTAAATGGACCAAATGTTTGCCTCAAAGACATGTCAATAAATAAGACAGGGTAACTTGATATCATTTTTCCTAGCGAAGTTCAATTGGGATATATGATTTGTTTTCTTAACCTCAGATTGCAATTAGAAATGAATACATTGACCTTAAAAATATTGGTCATAGAAATTAATGCAACAGTGTCGGCGAACAAACATACTTTGCAACCAATGATATTAATCAAAGATCGATCTGCGAAAGGCTGTTCAAAGAGGCCAGCAATGATTTTGACCCTCAAGATCCGTTCTACAGCATCATCAATCCTAGATATAGGTATCTCCCCTGACTCCACTAGGTAAACCAGTTCTTCAAGAAACTTGTCATATCTATGAGGCACCATCACCTAAATAACAAATAAAGTTTAGATATGTAACTGAAAAACCTTGAAATATTACTAATTCAGTAAATCCCTACCATGTCAATTCCAGCATTGATTGAAGCAGAAATGCAATATCGATAATCTGCACCTCGTGGATTACATAGCCTATCAATTCCTTCCCAATCAGATATGACAAAACCCTACAAATAGAATCTTATTAAGTAGCTAAAAAAAGGTATGTGTATATATAATGTTAAAACTGGGTTGTGAAAATTGTAGAGAATTATGCTACCTTAAACCCCAGCTTCTCCTTCAGAATTTGTGTAATGAGATGAAAATGGGAATGCAACTGTTTGCCATTCCAGCTTGAGTAGGATGCCATGACAGTACACACTCCCTGGTCGAGGCAGTCAAGGTAGGGCTTGATATGTATCCTTTCCAACTCCTCAAATGTGCAGATGGTATTGCCTTCATTTTCCCCTTTGGTAGTGCCTCCAACAGCAACAAAATGTTTGGCACAGGCAATCACATTCTTACTGCATGTACAAATTGAAATGGCGCAGTCAGTTGGTTGCCTCTTATGAACATAGACCAACATACAAATGGAATTTATGAATGAGAATGACCTGCCAGCTAGGAATGGATAGCCAGAAGGGTGACCCTCAGGCGGTGAACCTTGCAACCCAGAAACAATCGGTGTCATGGTCTGTACGTATTCTGTGTCTTCGCTGTAGCTCTCGTAGGTTCTTCCCCATCTTGCATCTTTGCAGACCTAACAAATCCATTTCCATTCACAAATTAAACAGAAACAGAGACCAATTTATGTCCACATTTGTACAAATGCAGAAATGAACTCTCCAATGCCTTTTCATTTATTCTCCTCTAAAAAGCTTTCAATATATGTCATTTAGCTGGACCCTGGCAAAACCTGTGAAAATTGGCCTAAGACTGTCCCAAAGAGTGCCTCTTTTTCAGCGAAAATAAGAAGGGCGGAAAATTCTGTACCACTCTGTCTCTCTCCAATCTCTATGATTTCTCACCCTCACTGTGGGTGTACTCGAATCCAGAACCTCATATATCCTCCTGTTTCATACCATACCAAATGCCTCGTCCACTTGGTTGCTCGACATTTGATGATAAAAGTAGTATAACATTAATAAAAGCAACATGATATCTATCATGACATTATAAAAAAGTATTCAGTATCGTATAAGCAATCTCCCCTATAAATATTTTTGCAATGAACTTCATTATAATTCACCAAGCGTGATCTAGGTCCAACTCCAGTTAACCTATAAAGCTTTCTCCCATCTTCGACCATGAGATAATTCTATCAGTATGATCAGTGATAGTGATGAATTTAAAAAGATAAATTAACAACCTAAAACTAGAGAGTTGTGAAAGAAGTTAAGTGGGTTTTTTTTTTTCCCAAAGTCTGTTGGATTATTGATACAAAATGAGTTAGTATAAAAAAAACAATGATAGAGATTTTACTTACGGCAAGGCAAGGAGCAAATGTGTAGTGTTTTCCGCTTGCTCTCACTTCCAGAGCAGTTACTTCTCCAATCTTACGCAACAGCTCTCCATCTCTGTACAACCCACACAAAAAAAATCACACACACATTTATAGAGAGCGAGTGCGAGCATACATACAGATGAGAATGTTTTGTACCTAGTAGCTCCTAGTCCAATATTATGAGGGAAAATAGTTGCACCAACAAGGTTGTTGTGACCATGGACTGCATCAGTGGCATAGATGATGGGGATGCCTAGGCGTGAAGACATGGCCCACCTCTGCATCTCGTCTACCATGTTTACCCAATCCGTCGTCGTTGCGCTCTCCCACGGAGCACTGCCTCCGCCATTGAGCACGCTGCCGATAGAGAGCCCAGCGAGTGCTGATTCTGTCACGACCGACCGCTCCATCTGGGTCATCTGAGCCGCCTTCTCCGCTAACGTCATTCGGGAGAGGAGGTCCCTCACCCTCTCCTCCACTGCCTTTGAAGAGTCTTTGTACAGTAGCTCCTCGTTGTTTCCCATTGAATTCAATCACGCTTCGAGTACTACGTAATAATATCTACTAATTGATCTCTATTCTCCTCTTTCTTGCTTTCTTTCTTTCTTCATATAAAGGATGGAACAAGAAAGAATCTTGTGTTCGTATAATAGTGCCGACCTGCTAAACACATTGGTTGTTGGCCTGTCTATTATCCATGAAATTAATAGGATATTGTAACAAACGAAGATAAGCATGTTGACAAATTAAGATGTGTAATAAACTGAGTGGCATCTTTGCCAACAAGACGAAGACGATGTTGATCGATAAATTAAATTAATTTGCTTCAACCTCTTCTTGAATTGGTAGTTTGCTTGTAGCGTGAACAGAATGATTTCCATGTTGTTGTACTGAATAAAGAATAAGGAAGAGGTATCGAAGGAATGATTGGGGGGTGCTTATTTTTTATTTCTCTTAATTCTCCTTGGTTTAAACAGCTTGCCAGTTTGGATTGTCCGAGTATGGACTAAACTCAAGAGAGAGAGGCGATGCCATAAATTGCACACTATGTATGAAAGTAAGGTGAATGCGAGATAGGGGCATAATCCATGATAAGGAGAAACAAAATCCCCAAGAATCAGTTTCCAGTGGCGGGAAAGGGGAGTGGGGGTTTGAGCCAGCCAGATGAGGCGGGTAGGATAGGAGAAGCATTTTATCAAACATGTGACTTGCATTCAATAGAATGACATCGGACACAAAGGTCTCACAGTCCAGATGCTACGTACCTCATTAATCTCCAGGAAAAATATTCATTTAGCTTTTCTACATCCCAACACTACTACCGGGCCTTAATTCCACAACTCTGAGACACGTCACTAGGCTCACAAGAAGGCTGTAATTAATTCTGGTAAAAATTGAATCAAAGATGGATGGTATCTCAATTTCTTTTTGAGAAATTTTGTTTTACCCCCCCACTTTTTATGTCAATATTAAGGGTGCACCCCACTATTATGCATTAATAAACGACGCCCCCCACTTCTAACAGTTTCCGTTCGTTTCTAACAGAAACCCCCCTTCGTCGACTTTTTAGGACGTAAATACCCTCCGTTCTATAATGGATACATAAAGTATTTGTGGAATCCCTAAAATACCCTCGTTTAATAAACTCCTAACCGACTCTTTCTCTCCCAAATCCTCTGTTCAGTCGAAATTTTCCCATCTCCAAATCTAATTCCCTTCCTTAACCTAACCCTAAATTCCTTTCCCAAAATCCCTTCCGCAACCTAATCCCCACACTACATTCGCGATGTCGACTCTTCCCAAACCTGAAAAATCCATCCACGATCGTCGAGCCCCCATGGCAAAGTCTGCAAGTCAGGTAATTTTGCCATTTTTTTGCAATTTTTTCCTTCAATGTATGAAAGATTGGTTACGAAATTATTTCCTCTGAGCACGACATCTTCTTCTTCTTTTTTTCAGATTTAGCCCTAAATTCTGCCCTAAATTCTCCAATCCAAAACCCTTTTCTCGTTCAGAGCTTGAGCTTCTCTGAGAGATAGCATGAAGAAAGGCAATATCCCACTGTAAGTTATACTATCCTAACCTAAATTCCTCTTCTATTTATTGTTGAGTCTGTTTATTGTTTGCTCTCTGAATGATAGCTTGAAGAAAGGCATGTTATTTTATGTGTGCATACTTGTAATATTATGTAGGAAGGTCGTGCTTAGGGTCCACTGTATGAATGGTAGTTCTACAGCTGTTGAAGTAGACCCAGACCTGATTAGTTTGTTGGATATACCCTATATAATTCAGAATAGTACTTTGGAGGCTAGTTTCAAGTACCACTGGATTGATGACTCAAAAAGTGGTGAAATAGTGGAGGTGTTGACTGATGGTGAGTTGTTGGGTATGATTGGCAAGCAATTGCCAGACAAGAATGGAGAAATACACTTGTTCTTAGAAGAGGTTGGTAAAGAGACAAGTCTAGAACAACAACCTGAGCCACAGCTTATTGAGACACAAGCATCAGTTAGCAAGCCAGCTGTAATGACCCGCTCCGCCCTAGCGGAACGCCGATTCCAAACGGCGTGTGCAACGACTCAAAATGAGCCATCGACCCGAAGAGTTGCCTCGACCCGATGAAGTATCGATGCAAATCGATGTCAGACTTGCCTTGGCCGTCAAGATGAATCCAGACTTAGACTTCCAAAGGCGCGCTCGGAGTATCGCTCGGCCAATGCAAACAGCGCTAAGGTGGATGGCTCCGATGAACCCGTCTGTGCTTAGCCTAGACACATAACAATGCGGACACATTCACGAGAATCGCTAGGCGATAACATCTTGCATGCTAATAAATGACTCAACGCACCTAGCTAAGGGAATGATCCCATCTTGCATGCTTGTTTAGAACATGGAAAAGAACTCGACAATTATAGAAACGCTCGCACCGCGTTCTACGCTCGTGCTAAGGCACAAGCCCACGTTCATGTCCATTATACGTTCAAACAATGAAACAATGAATGGTTTACAACAATGAAACGGAAAGACTATCAACATAGTCGCTCCGAGTAGAGTTTAGCAACATTGAAAGGCTATGGGACCGATGGGTCGCCAAGGCGACTCCCTCACTGGGAGTTGCGTAATGCGTGAATGAATGGATCAACAAATGAACGAACGAATGAATGAATGAATACATGAATCAAATGAACAAGTGAAAGAAAGAAAGAAAAGAAAGAATACGTGAAAGATAAGACATGGAAGACGCTAGCGACAGGTGTGACGGGCACGTGCAACGGGGCTCGCTACCCGCGCTGTACGGACGCCAACCTGGTCGTTAACGCATTATGGCTAAGGGTTAGCCTACGGCTCGGAGATAGCCGCTAAGTAAAAGACAAGTTAATACGAAATGGTCGTGGACAAACGGCACGGACGATGGGGGGGAATACCGTGGCCGTCGTGTGGAAGGATTCTGCGGCACGGGCGTTGGGGGGGTAAACCGTGGCCGGCCTAGGCGGAATCAACGGCGCTTACGGGCTGCTTGGGTGCGGGCTTGGGCACCAAGAGACGTAAGTAGGAGGGTATATTCAAGAGACTTAACGGGGTGTACCAGCCATCACCCTACGCTAAGTTGAGAATTGCCACAGGAGAATGTCCTAAATGGCTTGTAAAGCCAGCGACCCGTGCATGTAGATTAAGTGGACTATGCTGGTGGCAATCCACGTGCAAGTTCTTGCATTGAAATCAAAGTAGTCTAAGTTAAATGAACAAGTGTCTCCTGAACATGCTTGCAAAGTAACATCCTGAACATGAACGTGCTCGAAATGTAACATGCTGAACATGCTCGATATGTAACACTCCTGAACATGCTTGAATGTAATATCCGGAACATGCTTGAATTGTAATACTTTAAAACGTGCCTACGACGTGCTAGAACATGCCCACGACGCACTAGAACCCGAGACATGGACACACACTCGATATTGAATGCGTACATGAATCGTGTTATGTTATTATACATGAATTGTTGTTTAACTTGGTTTACCTTGAACAGGGAAGGCCGGACGGTAAGTATGGGTAAGTCGTACATATATTTTCATGCGATACTTGAGTTCGGTAACACGAGATAGGCTATGCAATATGCTATGAAACTGATCCTAAGGCAAGATTAGAAAGACAATGAATGATAGAGATGCACAAAAGTAAATGGAACGTGTTTGGTAATGATGGCATTATGGGCGAGCTAGCCTCCCCACCAGTGCATAATAATGTACTGATAACCCCACAGTATACTTGCAGGATAGCAGGAGACGCCGGCGGGTGCGGAGCTTCCATCGAACGTGTCAAGGCGCGGAGCCAACTCTGGGGCCTTGGAACGTTGCAAGAAGCTGAAGTACCCTATACAGGACATAATGTATCGGAACATCGTCATGTATCATTCCATGTTGTAAGCCACTTGGCACGCCTTTTATGTTTCAGAGAGAGAGTTTGAGCGATTTGTAATATCGGCCTAGCGCCGCTTGTAAACTTCTTGAAATTCAATAAAGAGAATTGGATTCGCTTCTACTTGTGTTTATTTTTACTTCCGCTGCAAATGGGGACACTCTGTGCGACTCTGTGGCCTAGACTCAAATCGGCCGTTTCTGGACATGGCCTTGCACGGGCGCAACCTAGGCCCGTGCGGCATCACGCCTTAGCGAGGACGATCGCTCCTACGGGAGCGGGGCGTGACACCAGCAGTTGAAAATAGGAGAACACGTATAAAGAGAGTAGCACATAAATCACCTAGAAAGCCAGCAGTTCAATTACAACATGATAGTGTTGAACCTCTACCTAGTGATAGTGATGTGGACCTCCCAGAGGAGCAGTTGGATGAAATACCATCAAGGGTCTTCAATATTGGGGGTAAAGATGGTCAAGCAGAGGCTGGAAGATAAGGTGATGGTACACAGGTTGATGAGGAGAGGCAGACTGGCACACAGGTTGATGGTACACAGGCTGATGAGGGATTATTTTGTGTAACAAGTGTGTTCTCCATTGAAAACAGATGGTCAGTTGATATTAGAGCCAAGACTTGTGACTGTCATGTATGGGACTTAACAGGGATACCCTGTGTTTATGCTGTAGCAGCACTATTACCTATTAGGCCCACATGGACACTGTAAGTATAGCAGTTATATATGCATAGCAATGTAGATACATAGCAGTTATTGATCATAGCAGTTATATATGCATAGCAATGTAGATACATAGCAGTTATTGGTCATAGCAGTTATATATGCATAGCAATGTAGATACATAGCAGTTATTGGTCATAGCAGTTATATATGCATAGCAATGTAGATACATAGCAGTCTAGCATTATGCATAGCAATATAGATTCATAGCAGTTTATATATGCATAGAAGTTTATATGTACACTTACATCATAAATTACTTATCTTGGTATAGGTTCACAAGCCACTTCTATCATGCTAATACCTACAAGGAGGCTTATGCTGGAAAGATCTTTCCATTGCCTCAGCAAAGCTTATGGGATCCAGTAAGATTCTGTATCCTATTTGTGTTCTATATATTGCACTTTCTTATGCTGGAAATGTTCTTTATCCTATATGTGTTCTACATATTGCACTTGGTTACAGCCACCATATGAAGTTGGTCCACCTGCTATAAGAAGGCAACCTGGAAGACCAAAGAGTGTTAGGAGGAGGGAGGCTGATGAGTTACCAAGGTATGCCAAGAAGCAGAGGATTTGTGGGAGATGCAAGTTGCCATCTGATCATAATGCTAGAAGTTGTCAAGGAGGACCAGTTGGAGGGAACCAGAAAACACCAAGGGCTCCAAGGCCAACAAGACCACCCAAAGAACCAAAACAAAATGTACCACGAAAGACTAACACTGCTTACAAGAGGCCAAAGACTTCAAGGGGAAAGAAGAAGGATGCTAGCTCCATGGGTACAGGACCACAAATACCTTCATCACCACAACAACAACCAGGTCCTCCACCTCCTCACTCATCTACCAATTCTTCCAATTTGATGCAACCAGGTCCTCCACCTCCTCACTCATCTACCAATTCTTCCAATTTGGTGCATCCAAGACCTCCACCTCCTGACTCATCTACCATTCCTTTCAAATCTGGGAGTGACTGGATTCATCAAAATCTGGGAGTACATGGCAGGGCTAATATTGCAGCTATTCTACCACCGAGGAGGCCAATGAATTCTGTGTTTAGACCTCCATGGAACAATAGTGTCAGATTAAATATGGGAACAAGCAGCAGCAACAGCAACAATCCTTCAATCCTCCAACAACAACAAAAGCAATAGGATTGTAGACTCTGTTAATGTTGAAAGTGTAATGATTGTTCATTATTTTGAAGCAGCACTAACTGTACGTTCAGTATGTGTTTACTTTTGTGTAATCCTTAAACTCTGTTATGTTCAGTTTTTTTAGGCCAAGTACATGCTTGCTTGTATTGTGTAATCCTTAAACTCATTTTGTACTGTTTTTTGAGGCCAATGTACTATTTATTTGTTCAATATGTGTTCACTATTTTGGAGGCCAATGTACTGTTTATCTGTATCATTAGTTTGAAGCAGCACTAAATGCAGGCCCATCACTATTTTGGAGGCCAATTGCAGCTTATATGTTCAATATGTGTTGACTATTTTGAAGCCTACTGCTGCATTTTGAAGCCTACTGCTGCAACTATTTGTATTTTGAAGCCAAACTGTTTTGAAGCCTATATGTTCAATATGTGTTAACTATTTTGAAGCCTACTGCTTCAATATGTGTTCAATATGCTTATATGTTCAATATGTGTTCACTATTTTGAAGCCAAACTGGCCAATTGCAGAAACTGTTTGCATTTTGAAGCCTACTGCTGCATTTTTTTGAAGGCCAATGTTTGTATTTTGAAGGCCAATTGCAGCAAACTGGCCAATTGCAGCAACTGTTTGTATTTTGAAGCCTACTGCTGCATTTTTTTGAAGGCCAATGTTTGTATTTTGAAGGCAAATTGCAGCAAACAGGCCATCTGCAGCAACTGTTTGAATTTTGAACCCTACTGCTGCATTTTTTTGAAGGCCAATGTTTGTATTTTGAAGGCCAATGTTCTTTCTTTCTTCAGCATTTGAATAAGCCTACAGATAATGCTTACAGTGAAAGTTAAATGTATCAAAGCATCTATGAATATGTCCAACATTCATAAAAGAGAGACATGCAGTTGTTGACAAAGTAACATAAGCAAGACTTCAATTCATTACATACATGGGAAATTTCAACTTTACATGCCCAATTCTGTCACGCCCCGCTCCCGTAGGAGCGATCGTCCTCGCTAAGGCGTGATGCCGCACGAGCCTAGATTGCGCTCGTGCAAGGCGGATTCTATAACGGCCGATTTCAGCGGCTACGACGGGGTCGTCGCACAGAAGTCCCGTGCAGAGACATTGAATATATTGCAGCGGAATTTAAAGAACACATGAACACAAGTATTTCAAAGAAAGCTCTTTTATTGATATTGAATTCAAGGATTACATTGTGGGCGCAAGGCCAATTACAAGTCTCTCAAGTCTCACTTTTCTCTCATTTTACAAGTCACTCTGCTCTCTCTCATCTCTCAATACAATACTTGATTCCAGCGGAAGCTTCAGAAGGCGATGTCCATACATTACGTCCTGTATAAGTCTTCAGATCACGCGACCGCACGCTTCGACTCGCCAAGGAACTCCGTGCCTCGACGCATCCAAGCGAGCTCCGCGCCACGAGCTTCTACCTGTGCCTGCACATGAAACACTGTGTGGGTGTCAGTACCACTGTACTGGTGGAGTGAGCTTCTCGCCCACCCATACAAAACCTACACGTTTCATTTACTTTGTGTAACATAAACCCTCTTTCGATTGTCTTTCTATTCTTGCCTTAGGATCAGTTTAGGACCGGCGCCTTAGCGCAACTTGTGTATCAGAACCATCCCGTGCTTGCAATGTCAACGTTAACTCATACTTTGTCGCTAGACCACTTCTCGTGCCAACAACGTTAACCTATCAAGTCGTGTTTGCCTTACGGCCATAATCGGAGACGCAACTATACGAAGGACTCCATTTCCTTGTCTCTAGACCTTTCTCGTGCTTGTATTGTTGACGCACTGACTTATACTCATCTTTTGTGCCAAACTCTGGGACGTAACGACTCGGTCGTGCCATACTCGATTCGTGCTTCAATATCTCTGAGGCAGCGCCTCCTCGCTTAGTCTCACCTACCCTTGTGTTGTGACAACGCGGCCGTGCCTCATATTTCGAAGCCGTGCCCAATAACTCAACGTAACTTCACACAACTTGCCCTACGGCCCTTTTTGACTTAACTCGCAATAGCTTAAGCCTAACTCATGCAACTCTATGCCATCAACTTAACACTCGCCGCCACATCTAGTGCCGAAGCACGCCGCTACACGCTGTAGCCAAATCTTAGGCCCAGGCATTGTGTTTACTAACTTCATACACTTTTAAACTCAACTCAATCCAAAGGCACGCACGCGAATTTGCCGCCCGTGCCGACACATCTATATGAAAGGTCACTGGCATTAACTAGCCATCTTGGACATAGCCTGGTAATACGGGACCCTTGCAACGCAAGTAGCGAGCCCCGATGCAAGTCCCCGTCTTACCGATTGCCTATTACCCAGCTCGGCTATACCTTGTTTCTTCCTAGGCCGAGTCGGTCCCTTGGCCCCGGGTTGCCGCTCGAAGAAACCATCACCTTGTCGACAAGTTGTCCATGACCACGCGCCTACGCTAACTTCTAGACTTAACGTAATGCATGGTCTCATCATCATTATTTAGCTACTTTGCTTTACCTTTTTACATACTTCCTTTGCAGAGCCCAAACCAGGGTTGCCTCGGCGACTGAACCGCAGTCCCGATATAATTTCTTCTCGGCGACTAACCATCGCTTAGACTTAACATTCTTTTTGGACTCGGGGATCGGCTATCGCATAGCCTACCCGCTTTACTTGAACATATCGTGTTTCTTTATGGATCGACCGACCGTGGATAAGTTTCCACTGAACCAACCGTGGCTCGTGCCTTAGACCAACACATGTTCTACGCAACGCTATCGCCCAAGTCATACTTCATATGACGGGCCTTGGAATCGTGGGACTATTTAACTTGACAACCGCAGAATGAGCGGGACAGCACGTAGAATAACTTAGGTCGACCGGCATAACTTTGCCAAACTTACTCAAGCCTACGACTTAACCCAAGGGACGAGCAAAGGCTACGCCAAGCCTTGCGGGACAGGACCGAGCATGCTTTAGCAAGCATTTGTGCGGGCGACGCCTATGACTTAGGCTAACTCTCAGCTTTCGCACCGAAGACCAACTTTCCTTCTCCCAAGCCACGGAACAAAGGACCGAGTGTCATTTTCAAAGCACGCCGTGCACCAACTCTAAGCCGACCGTGGGACGTTTTCCATGTTCTAACTCGATTCAAACCATCGGGATTATTCCCTTAGCTATGTGGATGCGAGTAGCGAGCCCCGATGCAAGTCCCCGTCTTACCGATTGCCTATTACCCAGCTCGGCTATACCTTGTTTCTTCCTAGGCCGAGTCGGTCCCTTGGCCCCGGGTTGCCGCTCGAAGAAACCATCACCTTGTCGACAAGTTGTCCATGACCACGCGCCTACGCTAACTTCTAGACTTAACGTAATGCATGGTCTCATCATCATTATTTAGCTACTTTGCTTTACCTTTTACATACTTCCTTTGCAGAGCCCAAACCAGGGTTGCCTCGGCGACTGAACCGCAGTCCCGATATAATTTCTTCTCGGCGACTAACCATCGCTTAGACTTAACATTCTTTTTGGACTCGGGGATCGGCTATCGCATAGCCTACCCGCTTTACTTGAACATATCGTGTTTCTTTATGGATCGACCGACCGTGGATAAGTTTCCACTGAACCAACCGTGGCTCGTGCCTTAGACCAACACATGTTCTACGCAACGCTATCGCCCAAGTCATACTTCATATGACGGGCCTTGGAATCGTGGGACTATTTAACTTGACAACCGCAGAATGAGCGGGACAGCACGTAGAATAACTTAGGTCGACCGGCATAACTTTGCCAAACTCACTCAAGCCTACGACTTAACCCAAGGGACGAGCAAAGGCTACGCCAAGCCTTGCGGGACAGGACCGAGCATGCTTTAGCAAGCATTTGTGCGGGCGACGCCTATGACTTAGGCTAACTCTCAGCTTTCGCACCGAAGACCAACTTTCCTTCTCCCAAGCCACGGAACAAAGGACCGAGTGTCATTTTCAAAGCACGCCGTGCACCAACTCTAAGCCGACCGTGGGACGTTTTCCATGTTCTAACTCGATTCAAACCATCGGGATTATTCCCTTAGCTATGTGGATGCGTAGCTTTTATTATCAAGCCTAACTTGTGCAAGTTGAAAACACAATTTATTATGTGAAGGCAAAGATGAGGAGAGTTCACCGAAACTACCCCACCTGAGCGACGTCTCCGAGCAAGCCGTTGCAAGGCTAAGGCCGAACGCCGTCGGCGTTTCGATTCCTCCGATTGACTTTGCGGGACGGGGCACTATATCATACACCACTCAGAACAAGTCTCGTCCTCGAGACTTTCCTGAAGGCAAGCTATCCTACCATTCCTAAGGCCAAGACTTAATCGTACGCACACACCTACGCGTTCCTTCGAATCCGAGCCACGCTCGCACTAGTATCAATCTTTCCTTTAAGACAAATTCAAGATCTCGACACACTCCCGTCTTTCAAGCCTTGCTTGAACTCGTCGCATCACTTGGCTGGATCGTGCACGCATTCCAAGCGTCCCCAAAATACATGCATTCAGCCAAGCCGCATGATAGAAAATTTGTCATTCTCACTCGAGTCGCATCGTGCACATACCCAGGCGTCCCTGAAATATATGCATGTCAGCCGAATCTCGTGAGCAGGGTTTCCTACATTCGTAATTCACGTTATCCATCCATGCCAATCCTCAAGATCAATCCTTCGATTGATAACTCATGAAACAGGGTGTCTCGCCTAACCGCTAGGCCATTTCTTTTCGAGGCTAAGTCAATGTCAGGATTGGAATCATAGTTCCCCAACAATAATGCCAACACTGACCCCAATCCTAGGGTCAAACCAAAGTCGATAGTACGGGGTTTTCTACCCAAGCTCGCGTCACTCAAATTTCTAAACATCGAGCACGATCACCTATTCGCATCAATGCGTTCATTGCGCAGAATTTCAAATTCTTTCAATCACCAATTCTAACCAATTCATATATTCGATCACGAGGTCGTCTCGCTCGTCAATACGTTGCACCCCAATCTCACGCGAGTCCGACTATCTACGGCGGTTCGTGAATCACCACGCAACGCACCCGCAGAATAATCATTCTCATCGAGGCGTAACTCTTGTTTGAGTTTAGACTAACTCATTTTCGGTACACGGATTGGACCTACTCAATCCTCAAGTTCGATTCTTCAAGCACACAATTCCATTCTCGAGTCACCTTCGCGTCTAACCACAAATCGAAGCACAAAATTGTCGCACCGTGCAAGTTCGACCACTCCCGCTGTATGAATCACCATACCAGCGCTCACGCAGAGTGATCGCCCTAATCGGCGTGACGCATGTGCGAGGCTGGAGTAGCGCTCGCATAAGACAAGAACGTCAACGTTGTGGTTATCGACGAAGCAAATCCAAACATTCCAGTTTTCATCCAAGCCAAGTTCAATGGTTCGATCGTCATTCGTTCAACTTAGAACATCCTTGATCCAAGTCTATCCTTTCCTCGACACATTTTAATATCCCGAATATAGCATCCATCGAAACCAAGACATCTGCACGATCGTTATTCGCCGAGTCAGAGTACCCCCGAGTTATCGCATATCGATCTTTGATACGCCTCAATACCATCGACGATATGCGTAACCTGACGATCTTCCTTTGCAACCAATTTTGAATCGTGCGTTGATGATGTTGTCCGAGTTGGATATTCCACAATCTACTCAATACTCAAGATCAAGTTCAGTCGCTTTTCCTCAAGCTCGTTTCAAGATCGTTATTCAAAACTCAAGTCACCTTTCATTTGCATCAATCCGATATCGTACGCGCGATCCTCTAAGTTTCCTCGATCAAGACTATTCATTTCATTTGTCATTTCGAATCGTGTTCTAACTCGCGTTGCACAATCACAAGTTGTCCGAACGAGATGCTCGTTCGGGACATTCGAAGTCACGTCCAACTAAGCGTGGCGCGTTCTAAGGCTTTGCACGATTGCATTGCCTCGCCAACATACTCGTAATCCTCAATATTCACTCTAAGAATTTCCAAGACGAACCATACACCACTCAGATTCGAGCCACTCGACTAGTCGTCGACACTCATTCTTATTCTTCTTCGAACCTATCACATACACCACTCGGATTCAAGCTATACGGTCTAGTCCGCGATCACATTCGCGTCGTTCGCTAAGACATCATTCAGGTTCGTTCGACGAATCGCTAGCGTAGTCACTCGCGTCATATCGACGCACTAAGTCGTTTGCACTATTTCTTCAAAATCTAAATCAATCTTCCGTGTACGCCTAAGCGTTAGTCCGATAGCGTTCCTATCGATACACTCTAAGTATATCTCCGTTCCCGACCGAGCGGTACTTGTTATCGCTCGCAACTCGTTTGCACCAAGGGTCAAGGTGCGCGACGCGAAACACAACTTAGCCAAAAGGCCGTGTGCATAGCCATCCTGTGCGGACTATATCCCGAGTTTGCACGCTCAATTGCTAGGGTCGACGTTGGACTAATTAGGCATACACGCGACTTGTTAACAGCAGCACATATTTTCTATCGCGTCAAGTTTGCAACGTTCGGCACAAAGGCCCTATCGACGTATTTGGCAACAGCCTACCGATGCGTTAGATTGAACGCTTGTACGAGCTTTCGAAAATATTTAGACTTATTGTATGGACATGCCGAGGAACATTTGAGAGAGAGCGCACCAATGATAACAACTTGCGGAAGCAACAGAGTTTTGTGGAAACATCAAAGTTAAAGAATTCAATTGACGGTCCAAGGACGTAAAGCCGTGCTCTGATACCACTATGTCACGCCCCGCTCCCGTAGGAGCGATCGTCCTCGCTAAGGCGTGATGCCGCACGAGCCTAGATTGCGCTCGTGCAAGGCGGGTTCCATAACGGCCGATTTCAGCGGCTACGACGGGGTCGTCGCACAGAAGTCCCGTGCAGAGACATTGAATATATTGCAGCGGAATTTAAAGAACACATGAACACAAGTATTTCAAAGAAAGCTCTTTTATTGATATTGAATTCAAGGATTACATTGTGGGCGCAAGGCCAATTACAAGTCTCTCAAGTCTCACTTTTCTCTCATTTTACAAGTCACTCTGCTCTCTCTCATCTCTCGATACAATACTTGATTCCAGCGGAAGCTTCAGAAGGCGATGTCCATACATTACGTCCTGTATAAGTCTTCAGATCACGCGACCGCACGCTTCGACTCGCCAAGGAACTCCGTGCCTCGACGCATCCAAGCGAGCTCCGCGCCACGAGCTTCTACCTGTGCCTGCACATGAAACACTGTGTGGGTGTCAGTACCACTGTACTAGTGGAGTGAGCTTCTCGCCCACCCATACAAAACCTACACGTTTCATTTACTTTGTGTAACATAAACCCTCTTTCGATTGTCTTTCTATTCTTGCCTTAGGATCAGTTTAGGACCGGCGCCTTAGCGCAACTTGTGTATCAGAACCATCCCGTGCTTGCAATGTCAACGTTAACTCATACTTTGTCGCTAGACCACTTCTCGTGCCAACAACGTTAACCTATCAAGTCGTGTTTGCCTTACGGCCATAATCGGAGACGCAACTACACGAAGGACTCCATTTCCTTGTCTCTAGATCTTTCTCGTGCTTGTATTGTTGACGCACTGACTTATACTCATCTTTTGTGCCAAACTCTGGGACGTAACGACTCGGTCGTGCCATACTCGATTCGTGCTTCAATATCTCTGAGGCAGCGCCTCCTCGCTTAGTCTCACCTACCCTTGTGTTGTGACAACGCGGCCGTGCCTCATATTTCGAAGCCGTGCCCAATAACTCAACGTAACTTCACACAACTTGCCCTACGGCCCTTTTTGACTTAACTCGCAATAGCTTAAGCCTAACTCATGCAACTCTATGCCATCAACTTAACACTCGCCGCCACATCTAGTGCCGAAGCACGCCGCTACACGCTGTAGCCAAATCTTAGGCCCAGGCATTGTGTTTACTAACTTCATACACTTTTAAACTCAACTCAATCCAAAGGCACGCACGCGAATTTGCCGCCCGTGCCGACACATCTATATGAAAGGTCACTGGCATTAACTAGCCATCTTGGACATAGCCTGGTAATACGGGACCCTTGCAACGCAAATAGCGAGCCCCGATGCAAGTCCCCGTCTTACCGATTGCCTATTACCCAGCTCGGCTATACCTTGTTTCTTCCTAGGCCGAGTCGGTCCCTTGGCCCCGGGTTGCCGCTCGAAGAAACCATCACCTTGTCGACAAGTTGTCCATGACCACGCGCCTACGCTAACTTCTAGACTTAACGTAATGCATGGTCTCATCATCATTATTTAGCTACTTTGCTTTACCTTTTTACATACTTCCTTTGCAGAGCCCAAACCAGGGTTGCCTCGGCGACTGAACCGCAGTCCCGATATAATTTCTTCTCGGCGACTAACCATCGCTTAGACTTAACATTCTTTTTGGACTCGGGGATCGGCTATCGCATAGCCTACCCGCTTTACTTGAACATATCGTGTTTCTTTATGGATCGACCGACCGTGGATAAGTTTCCACTGAACCAACCGTGGCTCGTGCCTTAGACCAACACATGTTCTACGCAACGCTATCGCCCAAGTCATACTTCATATGACGGGCCTTGGAATCGTGGGACTATTTAACTTGACAACCGCAGAATGAGCGGGACAGCACGTAGAATAACTTAGGTCGACCGGCATAACTTTGCCAAACTCACTCAAGCCTACGACTTAACCCAAGGGACGAGCAAAGGCTACGCCAAGCCTTGCGGGACAGGACCGAGCATGCTTTAGCAAGCATTTGTGCGGGCGACGCCTATGACTTAGGCTAACTCTCAGCTTTCGCACCGAAGACCAACTTTCCTTCTTCCAAGCCACGGGACAAAGGACCGAGTGTCATTTTCAAAGCACGCCGTGCACCAACTCTAAGCCGACCGTGGGACGTTTTCCATGTTCTAACTCGATTCAAACCATCGGGATTATTCCCTTAGCTATGTGGATGCGTAGCTTTTATTATCAAGCCTAACTTGTGCAAGTTGAAAACACAATTTATTATGTGAAGGCAAAGATGAGGAGAGTTCACCGAAACTACCCCACCTGAGCGACGTCTCCGAGCAAGCCGTTGCAAGGCTAAGGCCGAACGCCGTCGGCGTTTCGATTCCTCCGATTGACTTTGCGGGACGGGGCACTACAAATTCCTTTCCAAATTTTTGGCACAACTTATCTAAAGTTGTGTTTACTACAATTTGAACAGGAATTTCACATTTGTTCTCCTCTTTAACAACACCCTCATTCAACCATTGGAATGCATTGTTGCATCTCATGCATTGCAAGAATCTTCTTCCCTTGCTATGACTCCTCTTTGACATCAAGACAGCTCTCTTCCCTCCACAATCTTGATTTGGGCAAGTATTTTCTTCCCAAGGACATTGTTTCTTCCAATGCCCTAATTCACCACATGTAAAACATCCTTCCATTTTAATTGTCGAAGAAGAACTTCCAGAGCTTGACTCGAAAATAGCGGCATCCAACCATTCAAAATCCGAGCAGACAGGGCATTTCAAAAACTTTCTACCAGGATTTGCCTTAGTATTTGACTTCAACAGGTGCCTAATCCCCTTGCAGTTCCTGATCTTGCAAGGCGAGCTCAAGAACGAACATTCATCAGCAAGGTGGTTGTTCTTGGAGCAAATTTGACACTTCTCCTACAACAAAGACCAAATTACTCAGAATTGAGGGGCAAAACGCATACACAAAACAAAAAGTTTAAGAAAAATAGTACAGGAGCAATTTCATTGTACCTGTGTTGCAGAGGTCGCCATGGGAGGTCGCTCAAGCTTGGACGAACCCTAATAGTTGGAATTTGGAGGAGAGAACAAATGGAGGAGAGAATTTGGGGGAGAGAATTTGGGGGTTAGGTCAAAAGCACGTCCGTCAGCTTCTTTTATGAGGGAGAGCGGTTGGTCGGAATTTAATACGTGAAGGGTAGTTTAGGAATTAGAAATAACACAACACGTAACACATAGACCTGAGGGTATTTACGTCCTAAAAAGTCGACGAAGGGGGGTTTCTGTTAGACACGAACGGAAACTGTTAGAAGTGGGGGGCGTCGTTTATTAATGCATAATAGTGGGGTGCACCCTTAATATTGACATAAAAAGTGGGGGGTAAAACAAAATTTCTCTTTCTTTTTTCCCACTTTCTCACTAACGGCACAGCTCTCATGGAATCGTCAGAGGGAATATCAGGATTAGCTAGCTATAGGTAAAGCAGCTAGCAAGACGTACTGGATGTATATATATATATATATCAATGGAAAATACAACCCATAGTCGTTTGTCAGTTTGCACAACAAAGTATAGATTAGAGACGTAGTAGTATCACATTATCCTCCTTTTATATATCGTCATCATGCTAATCCTTTTTTTGGTTGAGTTCCCCACTTTGATTTGTCTATTCCTTCGTCTCTTCCCTTCCCTTCCTTTCCTCCTTAATTATTGTTTGGAAAAGGAAAGAGAAGCATGACAAGAAAGTTACTAGTTTGTTGTTGTACCTAGTATTGTATAGTAACAGAAGTTAATATTTTGTTGTACCTAGCTAGCCAGGCTAGTGGTGTAGCATAGCAAGGTTTTGTCGGCATGCCATTATTGAGAGAGAGCTGCATGCTCCTAGCTACCTCTGGTTAACTTAAGACCTAACTGAATGACACTACTTGCTGGATTGCATGGTAAATTCTACTTGCATCTCAGCGATACAGCATAGTTGGGGGGACCTAGTTCAAAACACAATATGTAACTTCAATGAGTTAACTAGTTAAATATCAGATTTTGGAACATGTAGAAAAAAATCTCTCATTCTATCCATCCATCTAATGGCGGAACCCAAAAATTTGAACTAGTTAACTAGGTTGGATTGGGATGTGAATTGACTTATATGAAAAAAAGGAAAAAATATTTGGGTTGTTTGGAGCCCACCTTAACCTTCAAGGTAGTTCCGCCCCCTGCATCCACCGTACTTTCAATCATTAACATCCACTGTCGGAGGATACATTGGGCTGGAATATTGTCCGGGATAAAGAAAAAATTACTATATATATTCATTAGTGGTCTAGTGTAAAAACATTTTTTTTTACTATGTATGTCTACTGGAATAGACTCAGTTCGGAAGAATTTAAATTCGTGGCTCCGCCATTGATAACACCACACAGTTCTTGCCAACTGATGCATAAAATATTTTGCTGCATTGATATTTTCAATATAGAAAATTTTGAGCTAAAGCATTAAAGTTATAATAAATTGAATAAGAAGAAAAAAGTTTGTAAATATTAGTGAGAATGAAATCAAATGTCCATAGTAAGGATATTTTAGCTGATTTCCTTTCCTTTTTTTTTCTTTAGCATCCTCCAACAAATTATAAAAAACTGAAAAAGAGAGCGAGAGGAGAGACAACCCTTTGAAAGGCGTATAATAATGTGATATAAACACTTTTAAGAATGACGTTTATTTTAATACTTATTTATTTATAAAGTGCTTAATTTGCTATGCTGTGTAAATAAATTAAAAAAAACCAAAAAAACCCTTGTCAAGGTCTTTTGTGGTTGGTTTTGACGAAAACATCTATAGTAAGGACGTTTTTATGATTTTTTTCAACGGCTACAAATATGTCCTTACCAGTGTATCTGCACATCATGTATAAAAAACATAAGGACGTTTTCTAATTTGTTTTATGAAAAATATTTGTATACATGATGTGGAGAATACGTAGTTAGTAATGACCTTCTTCTACATTCACTGGGATGAAAATGTACTTACTAAGGACGTTTCTTGCATTAATCGGAATAAATACGTCCTTGATAAGGATATTTTTTAAGCTGGAGGAATTAGCCGATCTTTTGTTGTGTACAGGTACAATGTAATGTGAAATCAACTATTATGCTGTTATTATATGTGGGCTGGGCGTTTGATTTCTTTGACTAGAATTTTGACAATTATTTTTTTCAGGATACAATTTACTATGATTTTATTTATCGGGTGAAAATTTTGTTTGAATATTGAAAATATGAAAAACAATTAATGATGGCGCTAACAAAAAAGATTATGACTTGAGCATAGACATAACATTTAGTAACAAACATATCTGGCAACAAAAATTGAAAAAGAAGTTGGAGTGAAAGGGGCACATCTGCCATTATAAGAAAAGACAAGTACATATTGTCATCTGTCCTTTTACTTTTATGAGGAGAGGAGAGGAGGCATTATTGACAGTTGACTGACAATAGCGCGCCCTCTCCTCTCTTTTCCCAGAGGAGGATATGCATGCAGCGCAGCAGCAGCAGCAGCAGCCACTGTCTACGCTGAGCCATTCTCATTTTGTATCTTCTCTTCACGAGTGTCACTCTCTCATTTCCTTCCTCTATTAATGATTTAAAATTCTCTTCAGAAATAGCCATCCACCACAAGCCCTATTAAATTATTAGAGAGAGAGAGAGAGAGTCCAAACAACACCATAAGTCGACTTGAGACCTAAGAAATCTGAGACAGCAGGCAGGGGTTGTGGTGGAGATCCAATCTCCTAAACATTCCAAAGCTCTCTCTCTCTCTCTCTCTCTCTCATCGAATATTATTAGATCTATAACATCCCGGCCCCCATCTCCATTTCTTCAGCTCAGCTCTGCTCTGCTGACTGCTCTCTCTCTCTCTCTCTCTCTCTCTCACTCTCTCTCTCTCTCTCTCTCTCTCTCTCTCTCTCTCTCTCTCTGTAGCAGTAGCAGTAACAGTAGCAGTAGCAGTAGCAACTCGTACTATTCCCACCAGATCTCATCGAAGAGGAAAGACATCAGGAGAAGACCCCATCTATATATCAATATTCTCCACCTCCATCTCTCGTGCAACTACGATTTTCATGCTGTATATATATCACGTACTACTAGCTAGCTAGCCACTTATACACTATCAAGCTTTGCTTTTGTAGAAGCTATTGAATAGCTAGCTAGCAAGCAAGCAAGCTAGGTTTTATAAGCTTAGAAGTGGAATAATGCTTGCAGTCTCTCCACTGAGGAGCGGCCATGAGGAGGAGAACACAGAAGGGGAGATACAGATACTACTTGATGACATCAACTTTGACGACATCTTTGTAGGAGGATTCGATGTGCACGGCGGTGGTTGCGACATACTTCCGGATCTCGAAATCGTCGACCCTGACGATATCTTCGCCGACTTCTCGTTTGGCAGCGGGGAGGACTCTGCAGGAGGAGATGGTAATATGGTCGCACAGCTGGTTCCGGATAGCGAACGGAAAGAAGACAGGGAGTACTTGAGCCAGAATGATGAGGTGGTAAGTGGCAGAAGCAAGCTGGTGGAGGAGGAGGATGGGTCGGTAGTACTGGTACTGTCTGCAGCAGCAGCAGCAGCAGAGTCAGAGAGGTCTGCTGCGTCGTCAGGAGAAAACTGCAGATCAGGTCGGAAGCTATCGACAACAACAGCTATAGCAGCGAAATTAGGCTCACATGTGAAGAAGAATGAGAAGGAGAAGAAAGCTAAGGTACTACTACTATACACTACACTAGTAATCCATCTCTCTTGGAGTACTTCCTTAATTTGAAACAATGATTAATTAATGGTTATAAGTACATACATATCACTAGATTCATGGCTGAGTTATATATCTGGTTAATACATATATACGGATCTAGAATAGATCCATTGCAGTACTCATCTAATTTAATTAATTAATTTTAGATAGATCAAATTAAAGAAGGGACGGATTGTTTCTAACAGTAGCTAGCTGGTGAGGGTACTGGTGCAGGTGGATTGGACACCGGAGCTTCACCGGAGATTCGTGCAGGCGGTGGAACAGCTGGGAGTGGACAAGGCGGTTCCGTCGAGGATATTAGAGCTCATGGGGATCGACTGTCTCACTCGACACAATATCGCAAGCCATCTACAAGTACTAGCTTCCTTCCTTACTTACTCCTCTTTACAAACCCTAGCTATAGCTAGCTAGATAAATTTATACATAGTCATATTGAAGCTAGCCTAGCTAGCTAGCTTGGAAGAATAAGTAGATCGAAAACTAGCAACAAATATTATTTAATTTCTGCTTCGGATGATATATAGAATAATACTGATGAATGAAACAGTTCAGCTAATTCTCTCTCTCTCTCTCATTTGTATATATTGAAATGAAACCTAGCTAGCCTATTCTTAAAGGAAGATATTAGGGTTACCACTTCATTATGTGAACAAAAATTAGCAAAGCTTAATCAGTTTTTTTTTTTCCAAAAAGTAGTTAACAATATTTTATTTATTCTGGATGTGTGTATATATACAACTGGGGAAAAGAAAATTGAAGTTATTTTCCTCCATATATACTTCATCTCTTGAGCAGTAAGTAAATTAATGTGTTGCATACCTTTAGGTAGAGCTGCTCAATAAGTAGATGGAAAAGGTTGTCTTGAGTTTTTGTAGCATTGTCATTTAGTTACCCAGTACACACGGGAAGATAATCTATGAACGACAATAGCATATTCGATCTGGCTTAGAAATAGTAGGGTACAACATGAACTAATATTACATACGCAGTAGTTGTTTACTATTTTGTTTCTTATCTAATCTAATTAGTATCAATACCTTATAACAAAAAACACAAAAGAAAATACCAAAACTCAGTTTGGTTGAAAGGAAAGAGACAAAAGAAAATTACCAAAACTCAGTTTGGTTTGGGGAAAAGTAAAGGAAATATATTATTTACTCTTTCCATCTACATAACAAATTGTAATTTCTATCAATTTTTCTTTTTGGTATTTAAAAATATCAGAAATATAGTATAATACAATTTTAAGCAGTGTTATTTACTCCTAAAATTTTATAATAAATGCAGAAGAGATTGGAAGGATATATGAATCCTTGGGATGGATGGGACAACCATTTTTTCATATATATATATTTCTTTTATTTTGGGTATCATTTTTATTTCATGTTCTTTACTTTGACATCCAAACACACGAAATAAATAAATAAAAATTTCCAAGATCCTGATTCCATAAACCAAATGTGACCTACATGTTGATGTAGTGAGGGTTCGAAAGGTTATGTATTTATATTTGTTTAATTAATCCTTTGCTACTAGGGCTACCATTTTGGTCATCTGAAATGTTTACTTGACCGCAGACGGGCTGGCTCGCCCGCCTGCGTGGCTGAACCCAATTGACCCCCCCCCCCCCCCCCCCCTCCCCCCTATTGGCATGGGTCCCACGCCGGTTGACCTGCCAACATAATGACGTCACGTGGCAGCAAGCTGGCCTGCGTGGTGGAATATATAATACTCTGATATGATATTGAATTTAATTATTGACACCAAAATCCCAGAATTATGGTGAAAACTGAAACATGTATATATATTAATTAACATATAGTAACATTGGTTGAAAACTAGGATATAAGCAAAACTAAAATATATAGAAGTTTTGTTTTGTTTTTATCTGAGAGAGCTTTTTTTTCTTTCTATAATATATATATATAGAGAGAGAGCCATATCAATGTTAGATTATAGACTCGCAATATATACAATATAGCTCATTGTTCTTTAGGTAGGCGTGCCGGCCGGGCAGCCGGGGATGGTTAATTAATTTCTGATAATTAATTATAAGCCATGTATGTATGTATGTGGTCAGAAATATCGGTGTCACCGGAAGCATTTGCTCGCAAGGGAGGCGGAGTCCGCAAGGTGGAGCCAGAGGCGGCAAATGTACGGTGGCGGCGGTGTCATGATGAAAAGAGTAGGTGCAGTGGCCGATATGAAGAAGCTAGCCCCTCCCCCTCCCCCTCCCATCGTGGCCTTCATCCCTCCAGCTCCTCCTCCTCATCATCTGATATTGCGGCCGCCGTTAATCAGACCGTTGCACGTGTGGGGGCATCCGAGTACTGCTGCCGCCGACCGCCCACATGATCAGTCTGTGTGGCCCTCACCACATGAACCCTGGCTTCCATCTCCGTCGATGCGGCCGCCACCTGCTGCAGCTTCCTATTGGCATCCTCACTACCAAATGGTAACTACACTTCCATCCATACGTATCAGAATTAAGAAATTTATTAATATTAATGTCTCTCGTCTCGCCTCCAATCATTGACTGATCATAGTACACACATATGTGTGCATGTGCATGTGCAGGCCCTAACCCAAGGATATCACTTTGTGGTACGTACGTATATATATTATGATATCACTTTTAACTGTTTAACACATGCACTTCTCCTTTATTAATTATTAGTTTTGATTAGTTCTTTTTTTTTTTGAAACAAACATTCATTCAAATTAAGATGGAACTGATCTCATGTCATGAATAACATGGGATACGTATATATATTAGTTTTGATTAGTTCATTAATAATTGAGCTAGCTGGCTAGCACTTGCTTAATATTTTGATGATAATTAATTTAGCCGACGCTCACTCATGTCATGCAGAGGTTTCAAGCTCCTCCAGTACTTCCAAGTACTATCCACCCACAATATCCTTTGTTTAGACCTGCACCATCATCACACAATGCTGCTGCTGCTGCTGCTGCAACTACTCTCAATCCGACCCGCCCTAATTCCAGCTGCAACCACTCGCCACTACTCTTCGATGCAGCTCATCCTGTATGCACTAAAAACTACTCTTTAACTATATACATATATAATTAAGCTTTAATTAACTGGTAGATACATGCATGATGTCTATATGATTTGATCATTAGATAGATTATAATTAAGATGCCTTTGAACAAAAGAATGAGACGTTACTCTTGTACGTGTATATTTTCACATGCATGCATGCCTGCCTGCCTGCCTGCAGTGTCGTGTCCTACATATAGACTATAGTACGCAGTGGGACGCTCGGTAGTCAGTACTGTCTTTGGATTGGATCATTGGAGCTGTACGTAGGATGGACTACTTTATAATTATAATAATTAATATGCATGACCAATTTAATTAATTATTTGTATTTGCATGTTTCAGTCAAATGAGAAGATAGACGCTGCTATTGGGGATGTTTTAGCAAAGCCATGGTCAGCACTGCCTCTTGGATTGAAGCCTCCATCTTTTGAGAGTGTGATGGTTGAGTTACAAAGACAAGGTGTAGCCAAAGTGCCAGTGCCTAGCTCATTCAACCAACCGGCCGGCCGCCCGCTCCTCTACCACCCAAAACAAACAAAATTCGCCGACATTGCCTGCACGCTGTAAATTGTCTTTATTTTTATTTTTTTTGACAATTAACTCTCTCTTCATTATTCATTAGAAGAAATCACCGGAAGCTAAAGAACCATATATATATATATATATATATATGTAATGAAAGAGAAATCTCGGAAATAAGTATAATGCTACACGTACGTTGTGTCTGTACGTACTCTTCGATGTTATCATAGATAAGTCCAGTGTGCGTGATGAATTTCTTCTTACTTCTTACTTGTGCAAGTTTTAATGCCAATTTGTGGTAACTATTTTTTTTTGTGCAAAATGACCAAATAAATTACTTTGATTGTGTAGAGAATAATTGTTGTATTTTTATTGATTGGCTACTCCACTACTTATAGGGAGTCTAGCTCCTCTTCATACTACATTTTTTCAATGTGGGACTAAATCCCTTATTAGTTCTCAACACTCCCCCTCAAGATGGACGATAGATATTAATCATTCACATCTTGTTACATAGCTTCGACAGACTTAATAAACTAAGACCCTTAGTCAAACAGTCTGCCACTTGTTCTTCTGAGCGAACATGATCAATCTTCAGTATCCCTTGTTCCAGCTTCTCTTTGATGAAGAATCGATCGATCTCGATGTGCTTTGTTCTGTCGTGCTGAACTGGATTGTTAGTTATACTTATTGCAGCTTGACTATCGCTCAGAAGACGTAACGGTGCTCCCTTGTCCAGCTTCAACTCTGTCAGCAACGCTTTTACCCACAGCAATTCCGACACTCGTAAGGCCATTGCTCTGTATTCTGCTTCAGCTGTAGATCGTGCTACCACTGACTGTTTCTTGCTTCTTCATGAGACCAAGTTTCCTCCTACAAAGACACAATATTCCGTGGTAGACCTTCTATCGTCTATGCAGCTCGTCCAGTCTGCATCGCAGTATCCCTCAACTTCTATACATTCATTTTTCTTGAACCATAGTCCTTTTTTCGGCGTCCCTTTCAGATATCTCAAGATCTGTAATGTAACGTCCCAGTCCCAAAATACGTAGGACTAGGAACGTAGACATGCCAGCCGTATAATAAATATACGTAAACTGTAAAATGCAGTAGAACCATAACTAATCTCATCCACACAAAATAAATGAATAAAAGATATCATATAATGATAATGAATTGTCTTGCTACAATATGTTGGACGGAGACAAATCCACTACCAACAAGTAAAGGAAAAATACATGAAAAAAAAATAATTTTTGACGAGCAAAGCAAAGAAGATCCAACCGCAATCATCTTCGAAGAAATAAAGATGGTCACGGCTAGAACACCTGCAAAAAATAAGAGCAGACACCTGGCGAGATAACCAGGTCCTCAGAGGGACGTAACAAGACCCATAATATCATGCCATATAAACTGAATAAATATTTCTCAAATAATAAGTCAATTGAATTATAACATGGTCCAATACACACCTATTGAACTAGCTTACCATCCCCCCAACCAAACAAGGACAGGAGATGGTAAACTAATTCACGGTGATGTATCTTTCCATGCTATGAATCCAATATGGTATCCGGACCCCAACAAGGTTCAATACATTCTCATCGAAGTAGTAAGTCACACCTACAACCAAACAAGGATAAAATGTGACGAACTAATCCGCGACAAGTTAATGTTCCAAATCACGGTCAGATACAAGTACCCAAACCAAAATTATTCGTACCTAACGGATAAAGGTAGCCTTCCGTTCTAAGTGAAATGTAGTTAAGAACAATTCTTCCTACGCATGGACCCTGGCTAAATAGGATCGGCATAGTCCCCCCTTGGGCACCAGAGGCCCCATCAGTAAGAGCATAACGTTCCGCAGAATGTCAGTGGTCGTCAGTAATCATGGATAATCTGACCCGCGTATTCGGCGAAGCTCACGGGTTACAAAAGAAAAAGTGCATCGAAGCCCATACGCTAAGGAATTGTCCTCCCCGCCCAATGCCTACTATGTTGTATCCACAACACAAAACCTCTATTAATCGCTAAGTCAAAGTAAGCATGCAACCTCTATTAGCAGTTATTCCTATCGCACGGCTTATACGCACCGGTGGCCAGCCAGTCACGCATGTCCGTGTTTTACATGCGACACACAACTTCGTGGTACAACGTGTCAAGGCCAATGAATGCAACACACAAGGTGGTCCCTTAAATCTAGGTTAGTGTGTAAGAAAAATAATATATAGCAGGAAATATAACTGAACAGTAAGTTCTAACAAGTTATGCCATGTATCACAGTTTATTTTGCATAAAGAAAATAATGAACAATGCATGAAATATGAGCTAAATAAATAAACAGCAAATGGCAAGGTGTCTTGCCTGAGGTCCTTGCTGGTGAAACCGACAATCCCGTTGGGTACAGAATAGTCACAGGGCTACACAAGATGAACTCAGACGATGTGACAAACTTCTAAAATAAAAAGCAAAAATAAAATATTCTGAAATTTTTTTAGGAAAAATATATGATGTGTATTTTTCTGTCAGCATTCCGAAACTTCAAACGGATCGTGATTCTGATTCCTGGTTCTCCCAGAATCTCAAAAATACTAAAACGTGTCAGATTTCGGACCACTGACACTCCACAAATTTTCCAGAAAATTAAGTTCCGAATTTATGAAAATAAAATTTATATTCAGAAAATATACCTCAATACGATTCCAACAAAAAAACTGGAGGTCCAAAAGAGTCCGGAATTGAGAGTTATGGTCATTCGAAGTTGCTACAACCTTTGAAAATTGAGGCTGAATTTATGACGAATTTTCGGCTTAGTTATGACGAAAAAAGAGAGAAATTTTGACAAGGATGGCTTGAAAGATGATTTTATTCATAGATTCGATAGATATATATATAATGGCTAGCAATTAGCAAATTATGATACGATTAGAACTAAATCAATAAGGATGATTATGATTACCAACTAATTTGGATAGGAATATGATTGGTTTAAATAAGAAACGATCTAATTAATGCTAGATATGATTCCAATAGGATAAGAATTTGTAATGGATAAATCTTTCCATAAATTTAAATCAAATAAATTATTTAAAAACAAATCAATTTGATTGTAATCCTTTAAATGATCACCATAATAACTTTAAGTATTATTCTATATTATCAAATAATTCAAATCATATGAATCCAAATCCAAATCAAACTCAACATAATAACTTTAAAATAATATCTAATATTTATCAAAATAATTTAAATCAAATAATAAATAAATCATTTAATCAAATAATATTTCAAATCTAGATTAGACAAATCGTAATGCTCCAATTAGTCATCGTAAGTATTTTAAACAATATTTGAATTATCAACATAATTTAAAGTATAGTTGATAACCATCAAGATAATTTAAATAAATTCAAATATAATCAAATAACTGATTAACATATCAAAATAATACTCGATGTCATCAAATATTATAAAACATACTTTTATAAATCCAAATCTTTATTTAAAAATAAATAGACAAAAAAACCTTTTATCGCTCAATTTTTTTTTAAACCAATTTTTAGAAGACCAAAAATAATAAAAATATATTTTATATTTCAAATAAAAAAATTGAGAACATTTTTTTAGAAACATTATTTCAAACCATTAATTTAAATCTAGTTTTTGATAACAAAAGTAATCACAAAATATCTTTTACAAAATTTCTACAAAAATTATTTTTAAACACGAAATTAAAATATATAGATATAAATTAAAAAATAATAATTTCGGGAAGATGAGTTACAAATCTACCCACCTTTAAAAATTTTCGTACTTGAAATTTAAGGACTACTAGGATAGACAGGCTTGATTGATCGGTAAAAGGATAGTAAGAATTTGTGATAAGAGAAAGTAGATGGAAGGGAAAAACAGGGACACAGTCACGATACACGCACGATGAGATGTTGGTCACGGACACGATGCACTTATTTTTGGTTGTAGAATTTGTGGAAGATGATTTGTAGAGAAAATAATATGGAGGAGTACCTGCCTATTTATAGGATGTGGGAATTCCCAGTTGGATAAGGATTAGAATATTTAAATTCCCTTTTAGATAATATACCACTTAATTTAAAATCAATCAAATCCAAATACAAATCAAATTTAAATGTAATTAAATTTTTAGTTTAAAATCAAATGGAATAAATCAAATTTCAAATATTTAACTATTTAAATAAATACATAAATTCAAATCAAGATTTAAATCGCCACAATAATTTCTAAATATATTTTCCAAAAATACTAATAATAATAATTTCAAAAATTACATTATTATTTAAATAAACTAATAAATATTTATGAAATATATATGTATACGCGAATAATATTATTTATTATTAATAACTATTTTTACGAAAGACTTTTTATAAATAAATAAATAAAATAATAATTTGGAAACTTTGGTACGATAACAAAATAATTATTATGTATATTATTTTAAAACTATAAAAAAATAGGAAATATTTTTCTAAAATATGTACGCTCGCACATATTTGCACTCGTCGAGCAAATTTGAAAAACGAATTTCCGTGCGCGACGTACAATACAAATACGCGACGTACAATACAAAAAAAATCATTACCAAATTTATTAAAAAAATATTACAAATTTAGGAGTTTTACATCCTACCCAACTTAAAAGAATTTCGTCCTCGAAATTAAAAATTAGTAGGGGTGAGAAGGCACAAGGGGGTAGATAGAAGGGTTCCTTAAAGAAGTTTATATGGTCGTAGTCTAGGTTGAGGCTATGATTAAGAGACGATTGTAATCACTCTTAAATTCAAGTGATTAGAAAGTCAAAATTGTAGATTTAGGGTCGAGGGAAAGGTCGAGCAGTTCAAGACAAAGATATAGTTACGGTGGCAATGGTGATAGGACAGTTAGAGGAAGTTCTAGTATAATACCTTCGTCCTTCTAAAATAGGTGAAGGCAAAAGCAATAAGGAGTTTAAAAGGCGATATTATCGAGTATGAATATGTTGTTCAAGGACGACCGAAAAATTTCAAAAGGAGTTGCCAAGGCAGTCGCGGATGGGACTCTAAAGGACAAGTTTAGCTATGTCTCCATCCACGTAGAACGATAGATAAAAAGCGAACCAAAGTGCACTCGGTTGATCAGAACATCATGCACCGGTTCTGATTAGACAATATGTTAGTGAGCGCGCTCAATAGCATAAGTCATGAACAAACTCGATAAATGGATGAGTTTGCAAAACTAGATCATAGTAGCAACATTAATCAAGATGGTAAAACATAGGCACGAGAGACTAAGATTGGGAGAAGGTAGAAATTGGTTCGAACTTCTAAGGATATAAGTCATGTCATGTGATTGTCTTCATACAGTCATCCTATAGTCTTCTTGTCCAAGTCTTTGGGTGGCTAGATGGGTTAGGGTCCTCTAAATTCTAGAATCTAAGTAAACTTACTAATATAGGTCACAAGGACAAAGGGTTTGCTAGGTCATAAGGCATTCTACCCAACTTAAAAGAATTTAAGCTAAGGGTGTAATTGGGACATCTAACTAGTAGGGTTCTAGCAAGCACGATGGGAAGATAAGAATAATGATAGAAGGAATCAAGCAAGATGCAATCGATGAGTCGAATGGTAGTTCGAGTATAGAATCGAGGAAAGAGGTCAAGTATGTGGATGAGATCCTAAACTTCTAATCCTATTCGCAGGCTTGCTTGGTACGGTAAAGTAACCAAACAATTTATCTTGACCTGCATGGGCCACCACAAAAACATGTAACGTCCCAGTCCCAAAATACGTAGGACTAGGAACGTAGACATGCCAGCCGTATAATAAATATACGTAAACTGTAAAATGCAGTAGAACCATAACTAATCTCATCCACACAAAATAAATGAATAAAAGATATCATATAATGATAATAAATTGTCTTGATACAATATGTTGGGCGGAGACAAATCCACTACCAACAAGTAAAGGAAAAATACATGAAAAAAGAAATAATTTTTGACGAGCAAAGCGAAGAAGATCCAAGCGCAATCATTCTCGAAGAAATAAAGATGGTCACGGCTAGAACACCTGCAAAAAACAAGAGCTGACACCTGGCGAGATAACCAGGTCCTCAGAGGGACGTAACAAGACACATAATATCATGCATATAAACTGAATAAATATTGCTCAAATAATAAGTTAATTGAATTATAACATGGTCCAATACACACCTATTGAACTAGCTTACCATCCCCCCAACCAAACAAGGACAGGAGATGGTAAACTAATTCACGGTGATGTATCTTTCCATGTTATGAATCCAATATGGTATCCGGACCCCAACAAGGTTCAATACCTTCTCATCGAAGTAGTAAATCACACCTACAACCAAACAAGGACAAGATATGATGAACTAATCCGCGACAAGCACTACACCAAAACAGTCAATTTGTAACACTTTTTTTTCCAATTTGTAACGATTTTTACCGTTACACGGTTGTCACGGTAATAACCGTGACAATAATCAAATATGCGTTGCTAAATAAAATTTTCATATTTCATATTTTGTTTATTTATTATAACAGATATAAACATGACGATATGGAATAAAAAATGCTACAAAAATTTTAAGTTTCCCCCTTCTAATTTTCACATCCCTACTTATTTCGTTCTCTTGTTACTTTCCATCCTAATCATTTCTTTCCTCACTCCCCCACCACCCTCGCATCTCAGCCATCCCGATCCAGGCCTCCCCCACCACCACCATCATCGGCGCCATAACCACGTCGTGCTCTTCTTCTTCAGATGCGACAACGTGGAGGAGTCGGCGGTATCCCCGGAGGAGTAGACGCTTCTTTTCAGGATGGTGCTATTTTTTCCCCATGGTGGAAGGGCGGGAAGGACCTGTCGCTAAGGTGGACGCTGTTGTCGGAGAACGCGGGCACGGAGACGGAGATGCGGTCATAGGCGAACTCGACCTTGCGGTTGGGAGCGATAACGGAGAGGACGAGGCGGGAGGCGAGGAGGTTGGTGGGAGAGGTGAGGTTGAGCTGGGAGAGACGGAGGGAGGAGACAGTGAAGATGGGGCGGCGGGGGTGGTAGAGGACGTAAAAGACGTTGCCGACGATGGCAGCGGGAGGATGGCGGCTGTGAGGATGAGGGAGATCTAGAGGTAGAAGGAGCAGCAGCAGCCGTGCCCGCTGCCGCTTCTTGGTGAGCTGTAGGGGGCGGTAGATGAGGCGGCCATAGGCCAGGGCCTTGGTGGCAGGGATGGAAGGGGCGGCAGCGCCATCGTCGATTCCGTTGGCATTGGATGTGGGGATGGGGGTTGGGTTTGGCCTCACCGCCTCCCCTCTCTGAGCCCTATCCCCTCGCTGCTTTCGTCTGCCCGTCTCTCGCGTCGCGCAAGGCAGCCGGCCCCTTCCAGCCCAACGCCACCACAGCCACTTCTTCCACATATTCTTCCCCAATTTTCTATAGGGTTTCAATCGATTCATTTAAAATAGGTGAAACTTTGAACTTTTCTTCTCTTTTTTTGCTGCAGACAATAATCAAGGATGAGGCTTTTGAAGGTCGCGACCTATAATCTGAACCAATGGGCCATGGACTTCGATACCAATTTGGGGAACATAAAGAATTCGATGTCGAAAGACAAAGAAGCAGGGACGGTCATTAGGATCGGCCCCGAGCTCGGGATCGCTGGCTACGGTTGCGAAGATCACTTCTTGGAGCAAGACAGTGTCGCTCATGGGTAATTTTCTATATTTTGTAGCATTTTTTTTTCTTTCTTCTTTGTTTTATTGCAATTTATTTCGAATCTTGCAAGAGAAACACTATATCTTTAGTGGTAACCTATAGTATTTTGGTGTATTTTGGGTCGAGTTCGATTAGGGGTTGTTGCAATCCAAATTAGTATATGGTTCTTTTCCTTGGAGAAGTATCCACATTTTATACATTTCTATTTTCATATGTCATCTAGTCACACCATGATGTTCTCTGCAAATCTTTTTTCTTTCATCTAGCTTCTTCATACATCATTGGCAAGTCACATGAAGCTACTTGTCCACTAATTCCTCCTCTTGATATTGACTGAAGTTTTTCTTCTTCTTCTGTAGATGGGAATGTTTAAAAGATATATTGTTAGGTGATTGGACTGATAGCATATTATGTAGCATTGGTATGTTTATTATTTATAAAAGTGTACGCTACAACTGCCAGGTTTTCTGTCTAAATGGCAAGATTCTTATGATCCGCCCAAAGATATCCCTTGCAAATGATGGTAATTATAGGGAATTGCGGTGGTTTTCGGCATGGACACTTAAAGAGAAGCTTGTGGACTTCTAACTTCCTACTGATGTTTCTGTGGCCATATCACATATTTCTGTCCTTTTGGCTATAGGTACATTGAGTTTCTAGATACGTAAGTAACAGTATGTTGAGTAAATTATGAAGTAACATATACCTGCCTTTATGTTTCTATAGTGTGCACTGGTTCTATAAGTGCGACATTCATCTTTCTTTGTGCATAAGATGGTGATAGTTAGCACAAGTTCACTTCTGAATCTGGAACAATGCTTCAGTTATTTTCTTCACATATTATGATTGCCAATTGATATTATCAACTCACATTTTATTGTTTCTTGCATTTTTAGATATCTGAATGCTATTATAAGGTGATGTGATATGTGCATTTTCAGATGAACTCCCTGTTTATTGATATGTTGCATTTCATTACTTAATCTCCATGTCTGAGATTACAAAATTTTGAAATGAGTAAAGAAATTGTTAAAATTAAAGTTGGATGGACCAACTCAACCCCCAAAACTTTTGGGTTACCTGAAAATAGCTCAGAATGGTGTCGATTCGCCCAAGAATAGTAAAATCTAAAGAATTTGGTGCATCTCTATTTTAAATCTTTATTCAAGATGAATGGATGGTGTATATTTCTTATGGCTACAAGTCTCTGGTGGTGTTGGTGCAATGCCAAGCTGATGGTGTATATTTCTTATGACTGCAAGTCATACATTTTATGATGTACTTAGTTTTTTGACTTTGTGATTACAGATGAATTTGACAACAAAGATATCAATTCATTTACTATATTCAGTAATAAACTTGTCTTCTATTTCTTTTGCTTCCTTTTAGCTAAGATTTTTTTTGATAGCATGTGCATCTTAAGTTCAAAGAATGCGAAACTGATATTAAGGATGTCTTCCTAGTGTCCTTGGAAGGAAAAGTTATAAAAGAGTATACGAAGAAAAGGTGTGTATTATACCTTTTACTTGTACATGCTATTGATAGTTATTATAACAGTTATTAATCCCAATTTGTACTTGTAGGAGGAAGAACATCCTGCGAAGGGTGTTAGACGGTCAGAAGCGTGGAAGAGAGCCCACAAAAAGCATTGGAGAAATATGTAAGTACAAATTTTTTAGTCTCTACATATCATTACTCAATGTTAATTATGTATATCCAAGCATGCTGCACTGTATCATATGGACTCTGAAATAGCCATTTTTACCTCAAAGCTGTTTTTTCTGAAAGAACCATTATGTATATCCAAGCCTGTTGTTTTTTCTGAACGAACCATTATGTATATCCAAGCCTTTTTTTTCCTTCCTCAAAGCTGCAAATCTAAATGATACAACCATTTGTACCTTTGTTACTTTGAAAGAATTTGCAAACTTTTCATAATAATTTGCACACCATATATGTATCCAAGCCATGCCATTTAAGTCTATATATAACTGTGTGCTCATGGACAAGTTGGATACCAGTTCACTGCTATGAACAAAATAGAACCTCCTATTGCATATCTAAACTCCTATGCTACTTCTCAATTTGCATAGAATTGTGATCATATAAAATAAAGATGTCATTTCCCTGTAGGATAAGCATATTTTATGTATACTTGCATGCTTAGTCTAATGGTGTTTACATGACTGAGACATTTGGTATGTGAAGAAGAAGTCTTGGTTGTAGGGAAGCTTATAAAAAACTACATTATCACAAGATTTACCATGTAGCAAGATTCAGAATTGGGTGATCCAAGACATCCAGAGATGCACACTAGAAACAAATACAGATAATCCACCCTGCAATCAAGAATATCAATACGGTTGTTAGGGATTGCTATGACATGCAAGTATCTAAGCAGAGCTTCAAAAAAATGAATTACAATTGTTCTGTCTGCTACATTTTGATAAAAGTCCTTCACAAAATACACAGCAACATGGAAAAGTGAGACTAGATGTTGTTCACACGAGACTCCAAGGTTATATATTCTTCTAAGAAGGTCACACAAATAAGACAATGCTGGGTTCTTGTTTCACCTACTAGTAGTATGTTAGAGTCACTTCATTACTCTAACAGAGCATTGTCCATGGAAACCTTCTGTCCTAATGGCAAATTTGGAGCTGCCTAGCTAATAGTCATAATTCTATAGGAATAGCACATGCAATCTGTTGAAATTTTATTCATATATATATATACATAAAGTTCCTATACAAGTTGATATACAAATAATTTTGTAGGATGGTGACCAGCAACCCTAATAATGCAAAGGATCAAGATTATGCATTATTATTGTCTCTACACACACACACACACACACACACACACACACACACACACACACACACACATACATTATATATAGGCTTAAATTAGGTAGGTAAGATATTATATATATATATAAAGGATACAAAAGAACTTGGAGCATATCAACTGCAGAAACTGCATATCCTTGAATCTGTGGGCGGGCAAAATAGCATTTTTGTAACTTTTATGTACTACTTAACAGTTATACATACAAAACACGAAAAATGTATCAAGATGACAGTTGGAGTTGGAGAACTAAATTCTCTCCTTTGGAACAAAAAATGCATCAGGAGGTTGGAGGACCAAATTTGATGCCCAATTTGATGTCTCCATTTGGATGTTAATTTTTTGTATTTTAAACATCATAATAGCCAATATAACACAAGAGGCACATTGCATCTTTAGCTCTTTGACAGCGCTAGTAAAGCTGCCTTGTGAAAATAAAAGCTTCTAAAATGAAGAAGCCAGTGGTCAGTCATATATGCTTAATCTAGAAATGAAAATCCAGCTCTAATGGTTTTGTGTTGTCTGCTGCAAATTTGCTCTATTTGTATAGTTGTTTTAATGTGCACCTCATCAATGATAGTCCCATACTTCTCCTTGTAACAATTAAATGTAGATTTGAGTTGAGACTTGCGCCTCGTGCCAAGTATACGAACAACTTCATTATCAGGTTGCCATTGTACCTATACGAGGTCACATGGCGATCCCATAGTGATATTTCCTTTAACAAAGTAGTAGCAAGATTTCTTAGTATCTTTTCCATCAAAGTTGAGGTTTCAGTATTCACAGAACCTGGAAAAGTTGGTGATACTTTTGGATTTTCCTTTTCTTCTGTTGCATGATAACTGATAAGCTGTGATTTCTACATGCACTTTCATTTTGCTGTAGGTGAAGCCAATTCAGTAATTGGGACAAAGTATTTGATATATGTATCTGTAGGTGAAGCCAATTCAGTAACTGGCAGCCCTCTATTTTTTCATCTTCTATTTTGCTTCTGCATCTGCTTTTATAAGATTCTTACTGAATTTTTTTGTCTTCTTCTGTCAATGATGCGAGCAAAGATGTAGAGGAGGGAAGTCTGGTATTTTTTTTATTTGTCTTCTTATTTTAGTTACTTTTGAATGACAGTTGATACTCCCCTCCCCCCTGATAGATCAATCAAAAGGGAGAGGAAAAGTCAAGATCTCAAAGCTTGGTGTCATATATCGACTGATGAATCCTATCTAGTACTTAGAGACATCAAATGCCAAGCTGTTGTTTCGATGGCAGGTAATACCTTGGCAATTTAAACTATGTATTTGCCCTAGGTATATTAGAAATCTAAGTAATTAAACTTCATGAGCTACTCTAGTTGGGATCATTATGGTCACTCAATCACAAGCAATTACGCTGTGTTGTATCAGTGACGACTACGGGACAAAATAACTATGAATTATGTATTATTCCTTTGAGATAGATTGTCATATTCGCATTAGTTGTAAGTCTTAAATTTCCCTCCTCTCCAAAAGCTATGTTGCTTTAGTTATATCCATGGATGCATATTCTATCGGCGTGTTGGCTTTAGATAACTTGACAGCTTTTATTGCACTATAGCTTTATTGGTGGCTTTTCAAGTTATGAGGTTATTACTAGTTAATGTTGTTCTACGGATGGTAACAATTTACTACTTGTCAATATGAATTATTCATTATTGAGCTAAATATATTGATCTAGACCTCTCTTTTTTCCTTTCCTGTGGTTCAGGTACAGCTTGTGTCGTGATCGGGAGTTGAAGTGTAGCAATGTTTGTAGCTTATCTTTAGTTTGAGACATTCAGATTATTGTAAATGCAAATGGAGATGTTGTTTGAGCTGGTTTCTGCTAATTATATAAATGAAATTATATAATTTCAGTATATTATTACTTCATTTTTCTAATAAATGAAATTATATAGTGCTAATTATATAATTTCAGTATATAACCAAACCTCTTTTTTTATATTATTACTTCATTTTTGACTTCTTAAAAATGTAGGAATTATTGAAATGAAGATGGATTGGCCTTTGAGACTTAAACTAGCACTTGGAGCGGCAACGAGGTTGACATATCTCCATTCGACCACACCTGTTGGGATAGAGACGAATCTTCTAAATGGTCTGCTACTTCTCTGTGAAGGCATCATATCAGCATGTTCATCATAAAAACTAGAGAGTAGTTAGTGTATCTATGATAGAGGAATATTTTTTTTGCTTACATTTGTGTTGAAAAGAGAATGGTTGTTCTCCTTTGTATCCATCTTGAGGATTAAATCTTTTAATGTTATGAGTTGTATTCAACTATTGCATTATGAATTTAAATTTATGTGTATATTGATAGGAGTTCATCTTCGGTTATATATTGCTCTGAAGCTTGTTGAATATAGGTTAATGGATAATACATTGAAATTATTTTTTTTCATAAAAATATATATCGGTAACGATTATAACCGTTACAAAAGTGAAAATAAGTAACGCAATAGCATATTTTTATAACGGTAATAACTGTTACGAGAATAAATTTACTCACGATAATAACCGTGACAAAAAGCGTTACAAGAATTGATTTTTGTAACGGTAATAATCGTGACGAAAAGCGTTACAAAAATTTGTCACGGCTAATTCGTCACGGTTATTACCGTGACAAAAATTATTTGTCACGGTAATAACCGTTGGTAATCACCTATTTTGGTGTAGTGAAGTTATTGTTCCAAATCACGGTCAGATACAAGTACCCAAACCAAAATTACTCGTACCTAACGGATAAAGGTAGCCTACCGTTCTAAGTGAAATATAGTTAAGAACAATTCTTCCTACGTATGGACCCTGACTAAATAGGATCGGCATAGTCTTCCCTTGGGCACCAGAGGCCCCATCAGTAAGAGCATAACGTTCCGCAGAACGTCAGTTGCCGTCGGTAATCATGGGCAATCTGACCCGCGTATCCGGTGGAGCTCACGGGTTACAAAAGGGAAAGTGCATCGAAGCCCATACGCTAAGAAATTGTCCTCCCCGTCCAATGCCTATAATGTTGTATCCACAACACAAAACCTCTATTAACCGCTAAGTCAAACTAAGCATGCAACCTCTATTAGCAGTTATTCCTATCGTACGGCTTATACGCACCGGTGGCCAGCCAGTCACGCATGTCCGTGTTTTACATGCGACACACAACTTCATGGTACAACGTGTCAAGGCCAATGAATGCAACACACAAGGTGGTCCCTTAAATCTAGGTTAGTGTGTAAGAAAAATAATACATAGTAGGAAATATAACTGAACAGTAAGTTCTAACAAGTTATGCCATGTATCATAGTTTATTTTGCATAAAGAAAATAATGAACAATGCATGAAATATGAGCTAAATAAATAAACAGCAAATGGCAAGGTGTCTTGCCTGAGGTCCTTGCTGGTGAAACCGACAATCCCGTTGGGTACAGAATAGTCACAGGACTACACAAGATAAACTCAGACGATGTGACAAACTTCTAAAATAAAAACCAAAAATAAAATATTCTGGAAAATTTTTAGGAAAAATATATGATGTGTATTTTTCTGTCAGCATTCCGAAATTTCAAACGGATCGTGATTCTGATTCCTGGTTCTCCCAGAATCTCAAAAACACTAAAACGTGTCAGATTTCGGACCACTGACACTCCACAAATTTTCCAGAAAATTAAGTTCCGAATTTATAAAAATAAAATTTATATTCAGAAAATATACCTCAATACGATTCCAACAAAAAAACTGGAGGTCAAAAGGAGTCCGAAATTGGGAGTTATGGTCATTCGAAGTTGCTACAACCTTTGAAAATTGAGGCTGAATTTATGACGAATTTTCAGCTTAGTTATGACGAAAAAAGAGAGAAATTTTGACAAGGATGGTTTGAAAGATGATTTTATTCATAGATTCGATAGATATATATAATGGCTAGCAATTAGCAAATTATGATAGGATTAGAACTAAATCAATAAGGATGATTATGATTACCAACTAATTTGGATAGGAATATGATTGGTTTAAATAAGAAACGATCTAATTAATGCTAGATATGATTCCAATAGGATAAGAATTTGTAATGGATAAATCTTCCCATAAATTTAAATCAAATAAATTATTTTAAAACAAATCAATTTGATTGTAATCCTTTAAATGATCACCATAATAACTTTAAGTATTATTCTATATTATCAAATAATTTAAATCATATGAATCCAAATCCAAATCAAACTCAAATAATAACTTTAAAATAATATCTAATATTTATCAAAATAATTTAAATCAAATAATAAATAAATTATTTAATCAAATAATATTTCAAATCTAGATTAGACAAATCGTAATGCTCCAATTAGTCATCGTAAGTATTTTAAACAATATTTGAATTATCAACATAATTTAAAGTATAGTTGATAACCATCAAGATAATTTAAATAAATTCAAATATAATCAAATAACTGATTAACATATCAAAATAATACTCGATGTCATCAAATATTATAAAACATACTTTTACAAATCCAAATCTTTATTTAAAAATAAATAGACAAAAAAAACCTTTTATTGCTCAATTTTTTTTAAACCAATTTTTAGAAGACCAAAAATAATAAAAACATATTTTATATTTCAAATAAAAAAATTGAGAACATTTTTTTAGAAACATTATTTCAAACCATTAATTTAAAACTAGTTTTTGGTAACAAAAGTAATCACAAAATATCTTTTACAAAATTTTTACGAAAATTATTTTTAAACACAAAATTAAAATATATAGATATAAATTAAAAAATAATAATTTCGGGAAGATGAGTTACAAATCTACCCACCTTTGAAAATTTTCGTACTCGAAATTTAAGGACTACTAGGATAGACAGACTTGATTGATCGGTAAAAGGATAGTAAGAATTTGTGATAAGAGAAAATAGATGGAAGAAAAAAATAGGGACACAGTCACGATACACGCACGATGAGATGTTGGTCACGGACACGATGCACTTATTTTTGGTTGTGGAATTTGTGGAAGATGATTTGTGGAGAAAATAATATGGAGGAGTACCTGCCTATTTATAGGATGTAGGAATTCCCAGTTGGATAAGGATTAGAATATTTAAATCCTCTTTTATATAATTTACCACTTAATTTAAAATCAATCAAATCCAAATCCAAATACAAATCAAATTTAAATCTAATTAAATTTTTAGTTTAAAATCAAATGGGATAAATCAAATTTCAAATATTTAACTATTTAAATAAATACATAAATTCAAATCAAGATTTAAATCACCACAATAATTTCGAAATATATTTTCCAAAAATACTAATAATAATAATTTCGAAAATTACATTATTATTTAAATAAACTAATAAATATTTATGAAATATATATGTATACGCGAATAATATTATTTATTATTAATAACTGTTTTTACGAAAGACTTTTTATAAATAAATAAATAAAATAATAATTTGAAAACTTTGGTACGATAACAAAATAATTATTATGTATATTATTTTGAAACTATAAAAAAATAGGAAATATTTTTCTAAAATATGTACGCTCGCACATATTTGCACTCGTCGAGCAAATTTGAAAAACGAATTTCCGCGCGCGACGTACAATACAAATACGCGACGTACAATACAAACAAAAATTATTACCAAATTTATTAAAAAAATATTAAAAATTTAGGGGTTTTACATGAAACACTGCATCCATATGACCCGTTCTTGGATCATGCATGTAGCGACTTACTACACTCACCGCAAATGAGATATCAGGGCGAGTGTGCCCCAGATAAATCAATCTCCCTACAAGTCATTGATATCTTTCACGATCAACTGGCTCTCCTGCTTCTGCTCCCAACTTGCACTTCTGGTCAATTGGAGTGACTGCTGCTTTGCATCCCAGCATCCCTGTCTCCTTCAGCAGATCTAGTGTTTATTTTCTCTGTGAGAGAACAATTTCTTGTTCGCCTTCACACACCTCGATACCTAGAAAGTACCTCATCGCTCCTAAATCCTTCACTTCAAACTCCTTCGCGAGTTTTGACTTCAACTTAGCGATCTTGACTTCATCATTACCTGTGATTACTATATCATCCACGTATACAGCAAGTATAGTGATGTGGCCTCTTGCATGCTGAAGAAAGACCGTATGATCTGCATTTGCTTGATGGTATCCCATGCCTGTAACAGCTTTTTTGAATCTGTCAAACCAGGCTCGAGGAGATTGCTTGAGCCCATATAGCGACTTTTTCACATATAATTGGTATAGCTTCCATCCATAGTTTGCTGCAATGGAGACCAGAGTTCTTACGGTGCTCATTTTCGCTACTGGAGCAAACGTCTCATCATAGTCGATGTCATATGATTGTGTGTATCCCTTTGCAACCAACCTCGTCTTGTATCGTTCCACCTTTCCTTCTGACGTCTCCTTTACTGTGTACACCCATTTGCATCCCACAGTTTTTTTCCCTTTGGGTAATGGAACCAGCTTCAAAGTCTTATTTTTTTCCAGTGTTCCAAGTTCTTCCATCATTGCAGCTTTCCACCTTGGATCTTTCTTTGCTTTCTGCCAATTTTTGGACAACGAAGTAGAGTCTAATGATGCAATGAAGGCTCGATAATTCAAAAAAATGTTAGAATAAGACAGGTAGCTAGTAATATCATGTTCATAATCATCAAAATGACTAGGAGCCTTACTCGCATTGATGCGAGAAGATCTCCTTAAGGGAGCAATAGGTGGTGGAGATATCATACCATCAGAGTCAGAGAGATCCGCATCAGAATCAGATTGATTCTGTGCGGGGGCAACATCTTCAAGAGTTGGAGCAGGAGTAGACGAGGGACTTGGTACAGTAGGCACAGGGCACGGTACAGGCACAGTACTGGACTTCTGCTGTCTCTTTCTGTAGACTTGGAGCTCATTTTGTATTGTCTGCTGCTCCCCCTGTTTAACATATGTATCTTCTTTATCTTCTGTATCGTAGTCACTGCTTTCTCCCCCTTTTGTCCAGTTTTCCACGACCGGGCATGGGACCGATCCGACTACCACAGATGGGCTTATTTTTTTCCCCTCACATCTAACACCCTCTGTGTTAGATGTGTCACCAAACGTCGAACCGTCATCCGAAGCATAATATGGTTCCAGTTCTCTGAATGTAACGTCCATGCTTACAAACATCTTCCGCTCAACTGGGCTCCAACATGCGTATCCCTTCTGAGTTGCCGTGTACCCGACAAAGACACATTTAACCGCTCTAGGATCCAGTTTGCCAACGCCTGGCCTATTATCTTGGACAAAACATATACACCCAAATACTTTCAGTGGAACAGTGTACGTGGTTGCACCAGTAAGCATCTCCAACGGTGTCTTCCAGTCCAATACCGGAGATGGCATTCTGTTGATGAGATAAGAGGCCGTTAACACCGCCTGCCCCTATAAGTGTTTTGGGATATTCATAGCCAGCATCATCGTCCGTACGACCTCCAGCAGGTGTCTGTTCTTCCGTTCGGCCACACCATTTTGTGCCGGTGTGTGTAATGCCCCGCTCCGCACGGTGCATTATGAGTCGTTGACTCAAAGAGTTGCGTTGACCCGATGAAGTATCGATGCGAATCGATACGTGAGTTACGTTGGCCAAAGGTAAGCTTTGAGTCGGTTGGAATCTATGAATCGAATCGATGCAAAGAATAAGTCCCGTTTGAGTAAGTGTTGATTCTAGTTGATCTGGTGTGCAGGCTATGCTTTTACGCTGGACGATAAGAGGTCGGCATTTTGCCTTATGCAATAAAGTGTCCGCGAAACCAAATCGTGGCCTTGCAACGAATTGTGGCATGGATACGATAGGCCAAATCAACCGAGTAGTGCAAAGGAATGGCTAAGTTCGGGAGTTAGCTATGCGATCGAGTTATGGAAGCGAGCCGCTTCAGCTCGGCGAAACGGCAAGGCGTATCGGCTTAAGGTGGGCGGGTTCTTGACTCTCTCCCTATTCCTTCACGTCTAATAAGAGATATCATTGTATGCGTAATATGTTATCGAGTTAGCGAGCGTGGCTCGGCGAGTAAGTGTCTAAATATGCGTTGAACACTAAGATAGAACATTGAACAATCGAACAATTGAAGCGACGTGCATCAAGTGTACGGGTCGCGGTAGGGCAATGATGGTAGAACATTGAAAGACGATATTGAGATGTGCATCATGTGCACGCCTCCGAGAACATTGAACACTAGGCGTAGAACATTGATTACGGTGCTGAGCGTGCCCTCGGGCACTTATGCTATGAAAAGACTAAGTAACTACGGAACTAGGCTATGAGAATGACTTACGAATGGTATGCGTTGAATATGAGTATGAGATGACTAAGCCATTGGGCGTCGTGCATCAATATGGATGTGTTGGGACATAACGCCGACGGAGCTCCCCATATGGATAGTGGATTATGTTTATGAGACGCGAATATGTTTATGGCACGGAAAACCGTTTATGGATCGAGACTATGTTTATGGAACGGAGGATTGGTTGGAACGATATGATTTGTATGCTATGGTACGTATTGCATGGTCAATGGACTCGGATGGCCCGTGCACGGGTGCGGCTTCCCTCGGACGGTTACGACCGGGGTACCAGGACCGTTCGACCTAGAAGGAAATTATGTGTGGTATTTATGGTGCACAACATTCGGACGGATTACGATCGTCCAGTGCTGTGATAAGCTATGATATCCGTAAGTTTGGGATCCTTCGGATACTGGGCTAGCAACCCGTATCGAAGGGATTGTAGGCTTACACATAAGAGAAGCCAAGTCCATTACGGTGCGAAATACCGTGACCTTCATATAGTTAGGGCCGGTGGGCTGAGATATGAGTTAGGTGCAGACGCAGGGCCCGCGACCCTTATGCATTGTCTAAGTTTATGATTGGAAAGTTGCGTGAATTATATGGTTTCTTACGTAAGTTCTAACCAGTGCAGGCTAAGGAAAGAGGAAAGAAGATGAGCACGAACCACTATGTTATGTTCATATTATGCCTAACTGTATCTGCTGCAGGAACACGGTAGTGGATACGTTATGATAAAGTTGCTATGTATAGACATTGCCATGAAACTGATCCTAAGGCTAAATAGAAAGAGAACAAATTTAGATGCATGTTTCACTAAAATGATTAAGTATTTGGTTTGGGTGCGAGCGGGTTTTGATCAGTGCGAAGCGAGGACGAAAGCACTAATCCCCCACTAGTTTATGTGCAGGCTCAGGTTATGATCGGCTCGGGGCGGAGCTTGGCTTGGACGTGCCGAGGCATGGAGTCCTTGGCGTTCAAGAGGAGCTACGCATAGGCGTTCGGACTTGCGACATGGAGATGTTCGGCCGAAGACAACTTGTTGGCTATAAAGAGGCATAATGTATGGAACAATGTAATCCTTTATGAGCTAGAGAGATCATGAGCGTTGTAGCCAATTGGCATATATGTTGGGCTATTCAGAGCCTTTGTAATCTTTTGTTCATAATCAATAAAAGAGATTCTTACGTTATACTTTATTTCCTTTCCGCTGCGTATGTTATCGACTTTGAGATAAAACACTATGTGAACTGTTATCTTGTCTTGCACGAGCGCAACTCCAGGCTCGTGCGGCATCACGCCCCAGCGAGGATGATGATTCGGGTAAAATCTAGCGAGGACGAGCGATTTCCCGGATCGGGGCGTGACAAGTTGGTATCAGAGCGGTTCCATCCTCTGGACCGTGAACGAATCTCTTTGACCCTCAGTTGCTTCGTTATCGAATTTAGTTGACTCTAAGTTGTTTCCGCAACCGCATGGCTCATGGATCTGCTCGAAGCTACATTGGATGTTCCATACAATAAGTCTATATTAAGTGCGTACGTCTGCCACAGGTATGTCGTGATTATTACGCTATCTTCGGGTGCCATCGGAGTGTTGGTTGCACAAAGTGCAACGGGTTATGAGATTATGGTCTTCCGAAGTGCAAGAAAGTTGCGAGTCGTCGGTCGCATAAAGTGCAACGAATATGGTGATGTTGGTTGCATGAAGTGCAATGATATACATATTGTTGATCGTACGAAATGCGAGAAGTTATGTGTTGTCGGTCGCACGAAGTGCGAGGAATTATGTATTGTTGGTCGTACGAAGTACGAGGAGATATGTGTTGTTGGTTGCACGAAGTACAACGGGTCGATATGTAAGGCGATGCGTATTATGTGGCTATACGGATGGATAGCGATATGTTGCGTGAGATTGAGTAAAGACCTTAAGTATCAAGAATGAGTTGTTGCATGAGTTGCAACGAGTGAGATTGGAAGATCGCGGATGCGATAGTACGAGTCGAGTTGGTCGCTAAGTCAAGTTGAGTAGGTAAACATGTATGTTGGCCGAATGTCGCGTTGAGCTTTGAATAAGCGAATGTTGCGTGTGTGATCGAAATGATCACTAAGGCACGGTTAGATTTGAATGAATGTCGAATTTGAGCGAATGATAGGACATGTTGGTTCAGCCAACTCGAGTAAGAAGAACGCTAGAGCTGGGATCGGAAGGATCGCCATACGGGATAGTTGATGGGGAATAGATGTCAGACCTATACGGAGTGTGAAGTTGATTAATGACTCGATTTCGAGTGGTATATGTAATACCAATTATGCGATCAGTATAGCGAAGTATTGTATCGATAACGATAGGCTCGATCTTGAGTGATATATGGTTTACCACTTAGCGATAGCTATGTTAAGCCGGTTAGTAACTTGCGATAGATTTTGTCGAGACGATTTTGTTGTTACAATATGTTGTCCTCAACGGACGAAGTAGTACCGAGACTCGAGTGAGAATGATTTGATAGAAGTCGATACGAGCATGCCTGATGAATTGAGTTGAACGATTATGCGCGAGTCATATGCATAGATAATACGTCGAACGAAGATTCGTTAAGTATAAGTCGAACGATAGATGGAGCATATGCGAAGGAATGTTACGTTGAGGAAATGGTCGACCCGGTCGAATATACGTGAGTTAGTACGAAGACTCATTCGGAACGTGTTGAGTAAGTACAAAGAAATCGTACGAACGAAATTGAGTTAGCGCGAGGAGTCGGAAGCACGAATTGGAAGTACGAGTTAGGGATATGAGAATAAATATATGAAATAGGAAATCGTGTCTCGATGATGGTAGTTAGTTACGACGGAATGGATTTTGGTACGTGAGAATTGATTCGTATTCGAGTTCGGAAAATAACAGTGATTGCAACGAATTGGAGCTTATGAGAGACGAAGATGTTCAAGTTATGCATATCGACGATGGTATTGAGGCGTATCAAAGACGATATACAATAACTCGAAGATACTCTGATCGAATGAACGAAGATTATGTTGAGCATTGTTGTTGAATGAATGAGATGCAAGTTAAGTTGATGGCAATTTGGATGATAACGGTAGGAACGCTTCGGGAAATTGGAGAGGGGATGTACGTTACTTGGATGAATCGAAAGTGCTTGATTGTTTCGAGGATAACCACAATGTCGACATTCTTGTCTTATGCGAGTGCAACTCCAGCATCGCACATGCGTCACGCCAAATCAGGGCGATCATTCCGTGTGAGCGCTGGTATGGTGATTCATACAGTGGGGATGATCAAACTTGCAAGGCGTGGCAAAATCGGATTAGACTTGTGGTTTGATACGAAAGTTATTCGAGAATAGTTTTGATGAGTACGGAATGTGTCGAGCTATGATCACGGATAGGAAAGCTCGGACCTTGAGGCGAGTAGATGTCATACGACTGGCAAGGATAGTCGACGGTAGTATATGAGTGATTCGAGTAGTAACGGCATGCAATATGCATAAGTGATTCGAATAGTTAACGGCGCATCAGTTGCGCGGGGGTAGGTAAATTGCGGATTGGTAAAGTATGTTGGACTGGGTAAAGTCCCATAGGAATTATCGGGAATTGATTTGGCTCCGCGATAGGATATAGCATGGTTCGTTGTAACTGTCCCTCGTTGATGATCTTCAATTATCGAGCATAGTTTCGGGGCAGATGACCCTAGAAGACTTGACCGTCAAATCAAGTGAATGTTGAAGTCCCATAGGATGACCCTAAAGAAGTCGCATAAGGAAATTTTGTCGAGGATGAGGAATGATGTAGTGCATGTTGAGGATAAGTCTAAGCGAGTGAGTATCGTGTTTCGAAAGTTAGCGAGTAGCCTTCGACTAGATCAATATGGTTAGGAAGTTTATGATCGATCGAATGGATATGCAGATAGACTTGGGTAGTCGATGATCGAGTATATGTTAAGGAACGTGCCTAGTATAGTGATGCGAAATTGTGATTGCAAGGATTCTACAATGCACGAGAGCGGCGAATAATAGAATGACCCTAAGAGTTTTGTCGTAGATCGATTTGAGTAACGGTTAGGCTATGTGTGTTGAGCACACGATTTGTGTTATGAAACGAACTAGTCAGGATTGATACGAGAATTGAGTAAAGGATTCGTACTCGGTCAAGAATCAGAGATAGGCGTATCGTAAGAGACCTTAGGTCGTAAAGATTGTTGCCTTTGAGCATCGTAGACTCAAGTTGATCTCTTGTGTCGGGAGAGCGCGAGCATGATGTCTGGATAAGTTACCTAACGGGGGTAGCCCCAGATACTATGCGTGGATAGAGCGAGAACGTGAATCATATATGGATAGTCGTGTGCGAGACTTAGTACGAATGGTAGGAAAAGAAAATTGAGACATGTTGGACGTAGCCCATGTCGTTAAGGCCAAGTGTTATGAATGATTGGATGAAAGACTTGTGTTATGTGCAGAGATGTATGGAAGAGGATCGCATGTTATGGGATGATGCATACGAGAAGTATTTGGGAATAGGCGCTAAGATATGACTAAGTCGAGTACGTAATGATTGGTGCTTGAGAATTTAAGTCGAGCCTGTTATGTTTGTCCCGATATCCTACAACTGAGCTTGGCTGAAATAAATATATTGGTAGGACGCCTAAAATATGTGTATGATCCAAACTAAGTTGTATGATTCCAACGAGAGTAGCACGAGATCGTGAAACGATCTATGCGGGGCACTTAGATTAGGTGTTGGTTTCGGTTCGAGAACGAACCTTGTTTTGAGTGGTATATTATGTAATGCCCCGCTCCGTATGGTGCATTATCAGTCGTTGACTCGAAGAGTTGCGTTGACCCGATGAAGTATCGATGCGAATCGATGCGAGAGTTACGTTGGCCAAAGGTAAGCTTTGAGTCGGTTGGAATCTATGAATCGAATCGATACAAAGGATAAGTCCCGTTTGAGTAAGTGCTGATTCTAGTTGATCTTGTGTGCAGGCTATGCTTTTACGCTGGACGATAAAAGGTCGACATTTTGCCTTATGCAATAAAGTGTCCGCGAAACCAAATCGTGGCCTTGCAACGGATTGTGGCATGGACGCGATAGGCCAAATCAACCGAGTAGTGCAAAGTGTAGAAGCATGGAAAAGAATAAAAGAAGGATCCATGCGGCCAGAGAGCCCCATGCGACTCAGAGAGTTCATGCGGCTCAAGTATCCATGCGGCTCAAACCAGTTCTATGCGGCTCAGAGAGGAGCCACGTGGCCTGCAAACAGCTCTTCCGTTTGTCCTTTACTGCATTAAATGCCTTGACGGCTGACAGCTCTGACAAGGTGACAGTTCTGACACAAAGATATCATTATGACTCCCTCATAATGACGGACTCCTTGAGAAGCGAAGAAAATCTCTGACACGATCTCCCGAGATTTAGAAATTGTCATGCGGCCTTGACACATGGACAGTTGTATGCGGCCCAAGCGAAGACTCTCCCATGCGGCCCAAGCGGAGGCTTCCCCATGCGGCTCACAAAGATTAGCCCCATGCGGCTCACGAAGACTATCCCCGTACGGCTCACGAAGACTAGCTCCATACGGCTCACGAAGACCATCCCCCATGCGGCTCACGAAGATTAGCCCCATGCGGCTCACGAGGACTATCTCCATGCGGTTCACTCATGCGGTCATCCACACTCATGCGGCTCAAATCATTAACCATGCGGTCCAAATATTCAGGGGGGCCACTCTTAGGCAGCCTTGACACGTGGCCAGCCTTATGCGGCCCAATAAGAAGCAACTTTTCTGCGGCTCAGATTTCTGCTGTTATGACGCGTGGCATGACAGCAGGGCACGTGGCATTTGATTGATCGAAATCCCTCAACAAATCCCAATAAAATATTGGGATCAAATCAGATCATTTGCAAATAAGCCAATTAAAGACACGTGTCGAGGAATCCGAGGTTGGCATGACAAATCAGGAGGATTTATGTCAATCAGCATTAATTACCCACAAAAAATTTGATGCAATCACATTTATTGCTCAAATCTTGATGAACGGCCCAGATCCAGTGATCCTTAGCCGCCGACTTTCAAGAATGGACAATCATTGTAAACCCTAATGAGGCCCCCCCACTCTTATAAATAGCAGGGTGCCATTCTGTTGCGAATATACAGAGAGATATACGGAGAGACATATAGAGACATACACAGAGACAGAGAGAGATATACAGAGAGAGCCTGAGAGCCTGAAGAGAGAGCATTTCTTCATCAACGCCCAGCAGTTCTTCTACAGAGCCAAGGCTGCACCCGATCGTCCAAGGAGTGAGGCAGAGCTGCCGTCGCTTTCCCGAGCCTCTACCGTCACCCCCAGAATCTAAAATAAACAATTGTACTTAGATTGCTGTACCTAGGTTTTCGTCCCTAGGCTTTTTTTGTACAAGCGAGTTTGTATTGTGAAGTAAAAGTCCAGTCCTCCGATAATTGTTTTGTTCTTTTATATTTCATGGCAAACACGATGGCGACTCTGCTGGGGACAAACTTCTCCATGGCTGAGGAGTTGGTGACGCAATCGGATGCAGCCAAACTTGGCTCCACGCGACAGAAGATGGTCGTCCGCTTCGACCAACAGACGTTTGAAGAAATACTCTCTGAAGAAAGTACTGGCCCGATCCAGAAGCGAACCCTCACAAGGAAAGCTCGCTGCGAGTGGAGGCCAAAATTATTTGCTCCTCCACAAGCTCTGGACGGGGTACTCTCTGCTACCCAAGACGGCGAAGGCGATTCTCATACGGCTCCACTTCGAGCCGTAGAGGAATCTGCTATCCCCAAGTCCGGCAGAGGAAAGCACTACGATGCTGGACTTGCAGGGACAAAGAGTGATTCTATGTGCCCCAAGAAGAACCCGAACACTCATGTGGCCAAGTCTGCCATCCACATGTAGGATGCTTATGCGGTTGAATCGGCCAGCCGCATGAAGGAGGTCTATGCGGCCAGATCATCCAGCCGCATGAAGAAAACTCATGCGGCCAAGACACCCAGCCGCATGAAGAAAGTCTATGCGGCTATACCATCCAGCAGCATGAAGATTATTGATGACAGCCGCATAACGCCTACCCCGCGTGGCTCCGTCTTCGACCGCCTCTCTTATGGTCCTGATCTCTTGTGCTCCCAAGAAGATATGTCTGACTCTTTCCAGCATCACTTAGACTCTTCCTACTATGTGCCCTTACGCACTAGAGTGAAAAAGTCTAAGACAGCGCGAGCTTGGCAAGTTCGGTCCGCTGATCCGATCTCTGACCATCCGAGCGTCCCGCATACCGTTATGCGGGCCTCAGATGGAAAGTTGTACAGAACCACTCGAGTCCAGCCCCCGGCGGCAAACGGACAGAGAGGTTCGCAAAAGTCTCCCAAAATCTAGGGAGCGAACATGGTCAATCCAGACCCATCTGACTTGCGTGAGGCCATCCTCCACAAATACAAGGAAATAGAAGGTGCATCGGGGTGCAAAGAGTCCTCCCACGGACGTCACTGCACCCAAGTCATTGTCAACTGCTGTTGCAATAACGCGACGATACGAGAAGACCGGCAATCCGTCTTTCAAAGACTGCAACAGCCGTCTTCAGAAAATGAGGCACTTTCCGTCGTCTCCTGCAACTCTGCTAAGAAAGTCCCTGCCGATGGGAGAGGAAAGAAGACCAATGTTCCTAGCCCGAAGATTTCAACCACTTTGACCAAGAGACTGTCGTCTAAGCGGGTGCCTACCACCGGAATTTTCTAAGGTACCCGTTCTAAAACGAAGTCTGCCACAGTGGGAGATTCGTCGTCCACACCACTGGGGGTTGCTGGGACTGGGGGTAGCACTCCTCCAAACCTCCACGACAATCCGATGTTCCAAGAAGACGAGCCGGGGAAAACGACTCTCCCATCAGATGCAGCAAACCCCGACGTCCCCGAGGACGTCCACAACTCCCAAGACGAGGCGAACTCGGAAACTGGAGGTACTGTTCCTTCTGAGTCCGAACCAGAGGAAGACATGCCCACATACCCCGATGACTTCTCACTACAGGGGTATGATTCGGAGGGCGCTTCCTCCACCGCTCTGTCCATCTTTCCTCATGTAAAGACGATATTCATGACGGACAGCAGCCAAGGGGGTTCCAGTGATCGCCAACGCATCGACACTCTGGAGACCATACTTCTTGCCTTGGTCAAGTGTCACGCCCCAGTACCGAAATACGGAGACGGACTAGGCCAGCTACACCATATGAGATACGTAACGTCATACGGCGATCGTGGCTGTCGAGAGACTAGGGGGTACATGCTACAATCAAGTCTCCTATGGTCCCACAGAGTTCTACGTCTCAATCAATCAAATCACATCAGCAAATAGATGACCATTAAAGATAAAGCTGTAAGGCGTCCCCGACGCTATATCAAAATGATCATGAGAGACTAGCTTCATAATTTAGCTATCTCGGAGAGTCAGGAGTACAAAATTATACACAGCTGCAGTCTGTTTAATTACAATTATGTACTGACACAAAATATCGAGTAATCCGGCTAACAGGTGCCGGTGGCTAAACGCCGCAAAAGTATAAGCAGGAGTGGTGGAGAAGAAACCCACTCGAGTCCCCGAACTGCCATGCTCCTAGTATGCACCATGGATGTCAGGGAGGAAGATCGTGTCCTCGGGCTCTGCTACGGAATCTGGCCAAACAAAACCAGCGGGGTCAGCCCCGAATAGCAAGTACCGCCAAAGGGGCACAAGAGTTAAGATTAAAAACCCAGTTAATAGAATGATTGATAATAGTAAATACTTATGCTACTATTATAGGGTAGCGCAACATCTTCGAACCCATATGACACCCTTACAACCAAACAAGGACAAAAGGTGCCGCATGGAGTCGGGACGCGTCGTACTCTATAACTTTTGCATAAGTTAAAGGGTATAAACAATAAAGTCTCCTGATCGTGATATCGGTCGATAGCCTATCGCAGCACAATAACCAACCCAACAATCAAACAAGAACATGGGTTGGATCATGTACCATGATAGACCATGTTCCTCAGTCATTCACAGAAGTAGCACTTCACAACCAGAATAAGTCTTCCGTTCATAACTTCGGTCCACAGCCTATCATAGTACGATAACCAACCCAACAATCAAACAAGAACATGGGTTGGATCACGTACCATGACAGTCCGCTTTCCTCAGTTACTCACGGAAGGTAATAGGGTACAAGCAATTTATTTTCACGGCCAATCAAGTCTACGAGTTTCTAGTGGGACGAGGTTATCCTCGCATCATGTTATGTAGAAATCCTCAGATCGTATCTTTCCAGCAAGGCTAGCCAACCCAGGGGTTCGCGTAGACAGGTATGATTGAGCACAGGTCCTTCGTAAGGCTACCTTGCTAAAACATATAATATGTAGCAGGAATTAATCGGATACAGTCATCCACTCGTTGCAGATGACACTGTATCCGTGGAGACCAGCCGGCGCGTCAAGACAGTGTCTCAAGGCGGCTGGTGTAACACGATCTCGGGATTTTGCCCTCCCCATGCATCTAGCATATTTAGTTACCTAATTTAGCCCTAGGTGAAATCTTGGATTTTCATGCTGTGGCCTGCATGATTATCCTCCTAAGTCGTACTTTAGTACGAGTACCCCAAGGAGGATTTATGTCAATCAGTATGTCAACATGTTCTACCCTCCTTAGTGTAATGCATCATTGCAAGTACGCCACGTGGAGTTACGAGTCATTTGTCGAGCATGAACAAGAACTGGGACATTCAGGTACATATATCAGGTAGGAACACTTTGTTCTCCGGGTCACAATAGTGCTCATATCATGCTCGGGACAAAAGGCGTAAGGATATAAAATGGGCATATAATATATAATATATATATAATAATAATAATAATGAGGTAACAATATAGGGCACAAAAGTCCATGCGGCTCAGGGGGAGTGAGTCCATGCGACCGGGTCAATACTGGTTCATGCGGCTGGGACTGCACGCTCATGCGGCTAAGGGAGCCCCAAGGCGCATGCGGCTGGAAAGGCGAGTTCATGCGGCTGCGAAGGGGTGTCAGCGTATGCGGCTATGATCAGATGACGTCCGATGCGGCTGAGTTTGGGCGATACATATGCGGCTGGGTGATGGATGGGCCTTATGCGGCCCAGGAACAGCAGCGCATATGCGACGGGGTGCAAAGAAACTCATGCGGCTCGAAGGCTAGCCGCATGAAGTCCATGCGACCGGGGCTCATGCGGCTCAATTACTTGCCGCATGAAGATTCATGCGGTCAAGTACTCAAGTAAGTCTTATGCGGCTAGGAAAGACTTTCCATGCGGCTGAACTCGAACGAGTCTCATGCGGCTGGAAAGGCCATGCGGCCAGAGACTTGCCGCATGAAGACTCATGCGGTCAAGTACTGCTCTTCTTCTCCACCTGTCCGAGAAGAGGAGCCAAGCAACCATGGCTTCCAAGCTACACAAAACCTTCATCCGGAGCCCAAATCGGAACTACCTTAGGTCAAAATGGGGTAGAATAAAATTCTCTACAACATGGAACCATCAAAACTTAAAAATAATAAAGTTTGCTAGATCAAAACCAAGAAAATCCAAAAATGGTTAAAACCTAGATCTACAAAGATTAAAGCTTCAAAATGGAAAACTTCAAGTTCTAAACTAGTATAGAATAAGGAGAAGAACATATTTTGACAAATAATTTGTAAGAAAACATCAACAACATTTATGGATCCATCTCTTGAGCAAGTTGGTACTTGCCTTAGTTGGTGGAGGAAAGTAAATGAGAGGAAAATAAATGAGAGGAGAGAGAAGGAGATGGGTTATTATATAGAATCTTGGACCCATGGGTTCATGATGAACCAAGGTGAACCAAGAATAGGTTACCCAAATGAGCCAAAACTGTAGGCCCAAATGCAGAAAATAAATTAGGAAATAATATTTTGTCAAATATTTTTGGGAATTGCATGAAGAAATACAGCATAATAAACATAGTATAAATACAAGGTAAATACAATTTATTGGTTTACGTATTAAAACACGTATTCCAGGATCGGGGAGTGACATCTCTACCCTTCTTAGAAAAAATTCCGTCCTCGGAATTCCAGCCAAGACAGGATAGTAAAATCAGGGCAAGCAAGGCTCAATCATATAAGTTAACTATCATAGCAGTTATTATCATACATCACAAAGTGCAAAAACAAGTAGGTGCAGATAAGCATGGAATCGTGTCAATAAGGTGCAAAAATATACCTTATCAGTCAAACAAATGCGGATACCGAGATCTGATCTCGTCCTCGCGCTCCCAGGTTGACTCTCCCGGAGAGTGATGGTTCCAAGAAACACGGACAAGGCTTATCGTCCGATTCTTGAGTACCTTCTCTCGCCGGTCTAAAATAGATACGGGTTGTTCCTCGTAAGTTAGGTCGGTACCAATGACTAACTCAGAATGATCGAGGACATGACTCGGATCCGGGACATACCCACGTAACTGGGACACATGAAACACATCATGTATGCCAGTTAACGAAGGCGGAAGGGCAAGTCGATAAGCCACATCGCCTACCCGAGCGAGAATCTTAAAAGGACCAACGTATCTTGGACTAAACTTTCCTCGGGTTCCAAATCTGATGATACCCCGAGCAGGCGAAATCCGCAGAAACACTTGGTCGCCAACTCTGAACTCTAGAGGCCTACGATGCTGATCCGCCCAATAACGATGTCGGTCCTGTGCAACTCGAAGGCGCTCTCTGACCAACTTAACTATCTCCACAGTCTGTGTGATCATCTCTGGCCCCAACAGCTTCCGTTCTCCGACATCGTCCCATGCCAAAGGGGACCTGCACTTCCTTCCGTACAATGCTTCGAACGGGGCCATCTGAATGCTAGCCTGATAGCTGTTGTTGTAGGAGAACTCCACTAGATGAAGGTGATCCTCCCAAGATCCGCCAAAATCTAAGGTACATGCCCGTAGCATATCTTCTAACGTCTGAATGGTTCTTTCTGATTGCCCGTCAGTTTGTGGATGATAAGCAGTACTGAATCTTAACTTGGTTCCCAAACTTTGGTGTAAGCTCCGCCAAAAATGGAAAGTAAACCGCATATCCCGATCTGATACTATACTAACTGGAACACCGTGCTGTCTTACTATCTGCTTCATGTATATTTCTGCTAGCTGCTCAGTAGTCTGCCCAACTCGGAAGGGAAGGAAATGAGCGACCTTCGTGAGTCGATCTACTATTACCCAGACTGCATTCTTGCCAGCCGGGGATCTAGGTAAACCGGTCACAAAGTCCATCGTGATGTGCTCCCATTTCCATTCTGGGATAGAAAGCGGCTGGAGCAATCCTGCTGGTCTCTGCTGTTCGGCTTTCACCTGCTGACATACCAGACACTTGGATACAAATCTCGCTATCTCTCTTTTCATGCCATTCCACCAGAAGTACTGCCTGATATCTCGATACATCTTCGTTACTCCTGGATGAATGGAGTAAATAGAACTATGAGCTTCGGACATAACTTCCTGCCGAAGGTCTCCACTCGGTACACAGAGTCTGTTTCCAAACCTGAGCATACCATCTTCATGAATCACTAACTCCTTCCTACGGCCTGATTCACACTCCGACCGCAACTTCTGAATCTGTGGATCTCCTGCTTGTGCTGCCCTTATCCTCTCTACTAAGGTTGACTGAATCTGTATGCTGGTCATTCTTCCTATATCCCTTGGCAAAACTACTTCGATTCCCATACTCTGAAGGTCTTCTAAAATATGCTTCTGCGAGGTCAAGATAAAGGCACTGTTTCTCCTACTCAGTGCATCTGCAACTATATTCGCCTTGCCTGGATGATACTGAAGATCTAAGTCAAAATCCTTCAGTAGTTCTAACCATCTTCTTTGCCTCATGTTCAAATCTTGCTGCGTGAACACGTATTTCAAACTCTTATGATCAGTATAGATCTCTACCCGATCTCCGTATAAATAATGCCTCCACAACTTTAGTGAAAATACCACAGCTGCTAACTCCAAATCGTGAGTCGGGTAATTCTTCTCATGGTCTCGAAGCTGCCGAGACGCATATGCTATCACCTTTTCATGCTGCATCAATACACATCCAAGACCCTTTCCAGATGCGTCACAATATACTGTAAAGCCTCCCGCTCCTACCGGAAGCGTCAAGATCGGGGCTGAGATCAACCTCTTCTTCAATTCTTCAAATGATGCCTGACAGCTAGCTGACCAAACAAACTCTACATCCTTGTGCGTCAAACGCGTTAAGGGTGCAGAGATCCTGGCAAAGTTCGCCACGAACCTTCTGTAGTAACCAGCTAATCCTAAGAAACTTCGTACTTCTGCAACTGTTCTCGGGACCGGCCAATGTTCTACGGCCTCAATCTTCTTCGGATCCACTGACACTCCTGCCCTAGAAATTACATGCCCCAGGAACGAAATGTGATCTAACCAGAATTCACACTTGTCGAGCTTCGCATAAAGTTGATGCTCCCTTAATGTCTGCAAGACGGTCCTAAGATGTTTCTCATGCTCCTCTTCACTGCTGGAATAGACAAGAATGTCATCTATGAACACCACCACAAATTTATCCAAGTACGGCAGAAAGATGCGGTTCATTAAATCCATGAATACTGCGGGGGCGTTGGTTAGTCCAAAGGGCATTACTAAAAACTCATAATGCCCATATCTAGATCTGAATGCTGTCTTCGGTATGTCTTGCTCCCGGACTCTTACTTGATAGTATCCTGACCGAAGATCGATCTTGGAAAAGACGCTGGCCTTGCTCAACTGGTCAAACAGGTCATCAATCCTTGGTAGCGGGTACTTATTCTTCACTGTTACTGCATTCAGCTTGCAGTAGTCGATGCACATCCTTGTCGACCCATCCTTCTTGGGAACTAGAATCACTGGCGCGGCCCAGGGCGATTTACTGTCTCGGATGAATCCCTTAGACTTCAACTCTTCTTCATGTTGATACAACTTATCCTGTTCTGACGGCGACATTCTGTAAACTCTGTCTGCAATAGGTCTCGTTCCAGGGTTCAACTCAATGCTAAATTCTACCTCTCTGACTGGCGGTATCGCTGGAAGCTCATCAGGAAAGACGTCGAGAAAATCTTCGACCACTCTCGGAATCTGTCCTGGCTCTGACACTGCTGCTGAGATGACGCCTCTGACCTGATTCTTCAAGGTTCGAGTAAAGATGAACTGCTCCATCCCAGGAATGCTGAATATGACCCTACCTCCTCTACAATCAATGGTCGCATTACTGTCTCTCAACCAGTCCATGCCAAGAACGACATCAAAATTCCCCATAGGGAATTCAATCAATGACGCGGGCAATAAATGCCCACTCACCTCTACCGGACATGAAAAGCGCACTCTGCTCACTTCTACAAGCCCATTGCCGGTGAGTATATCCATCCTCTCCGGCAATGCCTCAAACTCTAATCCAATCCGTGTAGCATATTGTGCAGAGATAAATGAATGAGTAGCGCCTGAATCAAACAATGCTACAGCGGGAAATGAGGTGACGAGAATTTTACCTGCCACCACGTCACTAGACGCTAGAGCCTCTCCCAAGGTCAATGTGAGAGCCTGGCCCCGCGGAGCCCCTTGTTGCGACCTTCCTTGACCATGCTGTTGCTGCCTCTGAGGGCCTTCTGCTCCCTGTGCCTGGCGGAACATCTGAGCCTGCGTTGGTAGACGCTGGGCTAGGGGCCTTACTGCTAATACTGGCCCTCCACTCGGGGTTGCCACTGGAGCTGGCAACGCTGGAAACTGCTGAGCTGGCCCTCCTGGCCTCTGCATCATAGGACAAGTAGAAATACGGTGGTCTGAACTACCACACCTCAAGCATAAGCCATTCGCTGACCGGCACACCTCCCTCGTGTGCCCTGCCTTCCCACAGAATGTACAGCCCTGGGGTGCTCCCTGACGCTGTTGCTGGTTCCTCGGCTGCTGATGCCGAACTGGCGTTGTATTAGTTGACACGGCCGTCCTCCGCGGCGCTCCCGCATCATGAATACGTACACCGGGTGCTGGTGCCGATGTTCGCTGCATTGCTCCTCCTCCAACCTGGGAATGAGATCTCTTCTGACCTTCTGTCCTCGATGCCAACCTCTGCTGGGTAAGCTCGTGCCTCCGGGCTGCCGTCAAGACAGCGTCAAACGTCTGGTAGTCGTGTCCTTCCACAAGCTGCAATAATTCCAAATAAAGTCCCTGCTGGAACCTCATAGCTTTCTCTGGCTCCGTTGCCACCATTGATGGTGCGAAACGGCACAATCTGCAGAACTCTGCTGCATACCCATCTACGGTCTTGCCTGCTTGCTTGAGATTGATGAACTTCTGCTGGAGCTCATATCGAGCTACTACGCCAAAATATTTGGCCTTGAATCTGTCACTGAAGGTGGTCCAACGAACAGGGCGTCTTATACCAACTTCTTCTGATGCCCACCAGTCGCGGGCAAGATCCTGAAGTACCAGTTTGACCTGGTCAACCTTCTCATCATCTGGAACCTTGGCTGCCACAAGAATGGCTTCGATGTCTTGAATCCATGCATCCGCAGTGATGGCATCCTCCGTGCCATCAAAATACCTCGGGTTCAAGCGACGGAACCTTCCTGATGCTCCCGAGTCAACCCCGGCACTCCTCTCAAGAGCTAACTGAATCCCTTGGTTCAGCAACACATTCTGCTCCTGCTGCCGAGTCTGTTGCTGTTGGTTAGTGACAAGAAACCCCCGGATGATCTCCAGGAGTGCTACGGCGTCTGGTACTGCCGTCGCTGCTGGTGCTGCAGGAGTTTCAATAACCTGCGGCTGCACTGCCTCTGGTTCCCTTTCTGCTCGTGCCTGCACTGGAGAAGGTTCTCTTCCCTGTTGCTGCCCAGTCGAGCCATGCTCTTGCTGCTCTTCCTCATGGGCCTCTCCTGCTACTGAGAATGAAGCACCCCTATGGAGAAGAATATAAGATTATCAAGTCCGGACGAGGAAGATTTCGAGGATGCAAGTCAAGTTAGAGATCAAGGCAAGGACAGAGAATTCGAAACAGAATTTCAAGGGAAACAAGTTTTGATTGAGACTCCTAATAATTCGCAATACCCCACAAGTCTGAAAATCAGACCTGCATGGGCCACCACTAAAACCTTGTCACGCCCCAGTACCGAAATACGGAGACGGACTAGGCCAGCTACACCATATGAGGTACGTAACGTCATACGGCGATCGTGGCTGTCGAGAGACTAGGGGGTACATGCTACAATCAAGTCTCCTATGGTCCCACAGAGTTCTACGTCTCAATCAATCAAATCACATCAGCAAATAGATGACCATTAAAGATAAAGCTGTAAGGCGTCCCCGACGCTGTATCAAAATGATCATGAGAGACTAGCTTCATAATTTAGCTATCTCGGAGAGTCAGGAGTACAAAATTATACACAGCTGCAGTCTGTTTAATTACAATTATGTACTGACACAAAATATCGAGTAATCCGGCTAACAGGTGCCGGTGGCTAAACGCCGCAAAAGTATAAGCAGGAGTGGTGGAGAAGAAACCCACTCGAGTCCCCGAACTGCCATGCTCCTAGTATGCACCATGGATATCAGGGAGGAAGATCGTGTCCTCGGGCTCTGCTACGGAATCTGGCCAAACAAAACCAGCGGGGTCAGCCCCGAATAGCAAGTACCGCCAAAGGGGCACAAGAGTTAAGATTAAAAACCCAGTTAATAGAATGATTGATAATAGTAAATACTTATGCTACTATTATAGGGTAGCGCAACATCTTCGAACCCATATGACACCCTTATAACCAAACAAGGACAAAAGGTGCCGCATGGAGTCGGGACGCGTCGTACTCTATAACTTTCGCATAAGTTAAAGGGTATAAACAATAAAGTCTCCTGATCGTGACATCGGTCGATAGCCTATCGCAGCACAATAACCAACCCAACAATCAAACAAGAACATGGGTTGGATCATGTACCATGATAGACTATGTTCCTCAGTCATTCACAGAAGTAGCACTTCACAACCAGAATAAGTCTTCCGTTCATAACTTCGGTCCACAGCCTATCATAGTACGATAACCAACCCAACAATCAAACAAGAACATGGGTTGGATCACGTACCATGACAGTCCGCTTCCCTCAGTTACTCACGGAAGGTAATAGGGTACAAGCAATTCATTTTCACGGCCAATCAAGTCTACGAGTTTCTAGTGGGACGAGGTTATCCTCGCATCATGTTATGTAGAAATTCTCAGATCGTATCTTTCCAGCAAGGCTAGCCAACCCAGGGGTTCGCATAGACAGGTATGATTGAGCACAGGTCCTTCGTAAGGCTACCTTGCTAAAACATATAATATGTAGCAGGAATTAATCGGATACAGTCATCCACTCGTTGCAGATGACACTGTATCCGTGGAGACCAGCCGGCGCGTCAAGACAGTGTCTCAAGGCGGCTGGTGTAACACGATCTCGGGATTTTGCCCTCCCCATGCATCTAGCATATTTAGTTGCCTAATTTAGCCCTAGGTGAAATCTTGGATTTTTATGCTGTGGCCTGCATGATTATCCTCCTAAGTCGTACTTTAGTACGAGTACCCCAAGGAGGATTTATGTCAATCAGTATGTCAACATGTTCTACCCTCCTTAGTGTAATGCATCATTGCAAGTACGCCACGTGGAGTTACGAGTCATTTGTCGAGCATGAACAAGAACTGGGACATTCAGGTACATATATCAGGTAGGAACACTTTGTTCTCCGGGTCACAATAGTGCTCATATCATGCTCGGGACAAAAGGCGTAAGGATATAAAATAGGCATATAATATATAATATATATAATAATAATAATAATGAGGTAACAATATAGGGCACAAAAGTCCATGCGGCTCAGGGGGAGTGAGTCCATGCGACCGGGTCAATACTGGTTCATGCGGCTGGGACTGCACGCTCATGCGGCTAAGGGAGCCCCAAGGCGCATGCGGCTGGAAAGGCGAGTTCATGCGGCTGCGAAGGGGTGTCAGCGTATGCGGCTATGATCAGATGACGTCCGATGCGGCTGAGTTTGGGCGATGCATATGCGGCTGGGTGATGGATGGGCCTTATGCGGCCCAGGAACAGCAGCGCATATGCGGCGGGGTGCAAAGAAACTCATGCGGCTCGAAGGCTAGCCGCATGAAGTCCATGCGACCGGGGCTCATGCGGCTCAATTACTTGCCGCATGAAGATTCATGCGGTCAAGTACTCAAGTAAGTCTTATGCGGCTAGGAAAGACTTTCCATGCGGCTGAACTCGAACGAGTCTCATGCGGCTGGAAAGGCCATGCGGCCAGAGACTTGCCGCATGAAGACTCATGCGGTCAAGTACTGCTCTTCTTCTCCACCTGTCCGAGAAGAGGAGCCAAGCAACCATGGCTTCCAAGCTACACAAAACCTTCATCCGGAGCCCAAATCGGAACTACCTTAGGTCAAAATGGGGTAGAATAAAATTCTCTACAACATGGAACCATCAAAACTTAAAAATAATGAAGTTTGCTAGATCAAAACCAAGAAAATCCAAAAATGGTTAAAACCTAGATCTACAAAGATTAAAGCTTCAAAATGGAAAACTTCAAGTTCTAAACTAGTATAGAATAAGGAGAAGAACATATTTTGACAAATAATTTGTAAGAAAACATCAACAATATTTATGGATCCATCTCTTGAGCAAGTTGGTACTTGCCTTGGTTGGTGGAGGAAAGTAAATGAGAGAAAAATAAATGAGAGGAGAGAGAAGGAGATGGGTTATTATATAGAATCTTGGACCCATGGGTTCATGATGAACCAAGGTGAACCAAGAATAGGTTACCCAAATGAGCCAAAACTGTAGGCCCAAATGCAGAAAATAAATTAGGAAATAATATTTTGTCAAATATTTTTAGGAATTGCATGAAGAAATACAGCATAATAAACATAGTATAAATACAAGGTAAATACAATTTATTGGTTTACGTATTAAAATACGTATTCCAGGATCGGGGAGTGACATCAAGTCCGTGGACGAGATCAAAGCGGCTCTTCCAACTTTGTAAGGAGGGACGCCTGGCCAAACAAGCGCAGGTCCCGCGGTCAATGCAGACTCGAATTTAGTGGCACCGAACCCGGGCAACAATCCTCCTGAAGTAACGGCCCCTACCGCTGTGGATGAGGCCCGAGAAGCGAGAAGAGAGGTCCAGGAGCTCCGAGCCATATTTCACGCTCGAGAAAATTCTTAAGACCTCAGAATACGGCAACCGTACCCTGCTGCATGGAGGGATGTCCCCTTCCTACCAAGGTATAAGCCGTTCAATATCAATCCTTATGATGGCAAGACCTCCGCAAGTCGAAACATCACTTACTTCGAGGTCACCACCGACCATCTGCCCCATGATGATGCCATCCTCACACGATTATTCATCGGGGCATTGGAAGGGGTCGCCTTCGACTGGTATCACAACCTGCCAGACAACTGCATCCACTCCTTCGCCGGCTTCAAGCGCATGTTCTTGGAGAGATTCTACGAAGTAGGACAGGACATCATAATGTCCACTCTCATGGACGTCGTCCAAGGAGAGAAAGAGCTCACGAGGAACTATATCGAGCGGTTTTGCCAAACCGTAATAAAGTTGCCGTCTGGAAATCCGGATTCCTCCTTGATTGAAATTTGCCAAAAGAGACTGCTTCCAACAATCAGTCTCTGGATGGGCGAAAGTCAATTCAAGGACTGGAAGACGTTTATCATTAGTGCCACAAGTGCCAAAGAACGACTGAAGAAGGCTCGCCAACTGGGATTGCACATCTCATAGGGAGGGGACAAGGGCAGGCGTCCCAACGCCAACACCAACAATGGGGGTAGCTCCACCAACAATCGGGACAACAAGGGCAAGCAGGCTATGGTGGCCGATACAGCACAGAAACCTGAGCCAAAGCCGGCAGACAAATAGTGGCCGCAAATCACCTACTCATTCGAAGACGGTCACGTCAAGCCCATCTTGGACATGCTCATACAAGGAGACAGAATTCAGCTTCCTCCACCAAGACGAGAACCGCGGCCGGCAGAAATGGAGAATCCAAAGTACTGCCATTACCACCGCTACGTCCACCATGCTACACACGACTGCTACCAGCTAAAATGGTGCATTCAAAATCTCATCGATTCGAACGCTCTGGCCATCGATTTCGAAGAGGTAACCGTGGCACCTCGACCTTTTGGTGCAAACGAGTCACGAGCAATATTAAGTATCGTTCGGTCGGGAACGGGGATAAACTTAGAGTGTATATCGATAGAAGCGCTATTGGACTAACGCTTAGGCGTACACGGAAGATTGTTTTAGATTTTGAGGAATAGTGCGAACGACTTAGTGCGTCGATGCGACGTGAACGATTACGCTAGGGATTTGTCGAACGAATCCGAAACATGTCTTAGCGAATAACGCGAACGTAATTTGGACTAGATTGGATGACTCAAATCCCGAGTAGTGTATGGTCCGTCTTAGAAATCATTCGAGCGAAAGATTGAGGATTGTACGAGTATGAAATACGAAAATGATTGAGTAGGTAAAATCGAATCGAGGAAATTGATATGGATCATATACGAAAAGTTAACACGACGGGTAGGTAGCGTGCATGAAAGGTTTAAATTTTGAAGTTACGCAATGACTCTAAGGATTGGATGGAACGTTGCTCGATGATTTGAGTTAGCAAAGGAATGATGTGAATCGAGAGAATACGTTGGTCGATGACTTAAAATAGACGGATGAACGATACGTGAATTTGGGATTGAAGAAATTGATGTTGTGAACGATTCGAGGGATAATGATCGAACTTGAAATTGAATATCGAGGAGATTATCCAGTCGGACGATAGCATCATTTGCATGACTCAGAATTCGTTGCAAACGAAGATCGTCAGGTTACGTATATCGTCGATGGTATTGAGGCGTATCAAAGATGATATGCAATAACTCGGAGGTACTCTGACTCGGTGAATGACGATCGTGCAAGTGCTATTATTTGGTTGGATGCAATACTTAGGATTTTGATTGAGATGAATGTTGGATAAAAGTGATCGTGTTTTGATGGTTGCGTTGATAACCACAACGTCGACGGTCTTATCTTGTGCGAGAGCAACTCTAGCCTCGCACATGCGTTGCGTCGGATTTGGGGCGATCGTTTCGCGTGAGCGTTGACATGGTGATTCATGTCACAGGAATGATCGAACTCAGAAAATCAGGACGCGGCAACTTTGATTGTCCCGACTTGTCGGTTTGATGCGAAGGCAAATTTGAGGATGTTAGGACTTGCGATTGATATTCGAATAAAATTTGAGGATTGTGTAGGTCCAATCCGCGCATCGAGAATGATTTAGTCTAGATCCAAAACAAGTGTTATGCCCGATGAGAATGATTATTCCGCGGGAGCGTTGCATGGTGATTTCATGCCCACCGTGGATAATCGGACTCGCGTGAGATCGGAACGTGGCATATTGTTAAGTCAGACGACCTTGTGATCGATTACGTAAATTGGAATAGATGATTTCGAAAAACGTAAAATATAAATTATGGTTTAGAGATGAATTGTGTCATAGCGTACTTGATTTGAGAATGAATGATAGGCGAACTAATGTCAAACGTGTTCGAAGAGATAGACGATACGAAATGGCTTGATGAACGAGCGATATGTTCTTATCGAGGATTGGTTGAAAACGTGAATTATCGTAGGATGGCTTTACCGAACGACTCGGACCCCGTGCTACGAATATTGGAATGTGCGTAGAAAATCGATGCTCGATGTTTAGAAATCGGAGTGATGCGAGCTTGGGTAGAAAATCCCGTACCATCGATTTGGTTTGACCTTAGGATGGGGTCAGTGTTGATATCGTTGTTTGGAAATTATGATTCCAGTACTGACGAAAGACATAGCCTAGCGGTTAGACAGATGTTCCAGTGCGAAGCGATAGGAATTGTGGAGGCACCACTCGCGAGTCTCGGCTGACATGCACGTATATCAGGGATGCCCGAATATGTGCACGATCCGACTCGAGTGGTGATGGCGGATTCTCTATCACGAGGCTTGGCTGAAATACATGTATTTTGGGGACGTCTAGAATATGTGCACGATCCAACTAAGTGATACGTTGAATCAAGTGAGAGTTGAGGAACAGAAAAGTGTCGAAGATTTTGAAATCGTAAGTTTCGAAGAAATGTTGACGGTAACGCGATGATTGAATTGAGACGAGTTCGAATGTTGGTTGATCGGTTGGTGCGCCTTACGACTAAGTTAGCGATAAGTGCGAGCGTGGCTCGAAATCGAAAAAACGCGTAGGCGGAGTGTGTACGATTAAGTCTTGGCCATAGAAATGGTAGGATGGTTTGCCTTCAGGAAAGTCTCGAAGACGAGACTTGTTCTGAGTGGTGTATGTTGTAGTACCCCGTCCCGCAAAGTCAATCGGAGGAATCGAAACGCCGACAGCGTTCGAACTTGGCCTTATAACGGCGACTCGAAGACATCGCTCAGGTGGGGTAGTTTCGGTGAACTTGCCTCATCTCAGCCTTCACTTAATAATTCGTGTGTTTTCAACTTGCACAAGTAAGATTAATAATAAAAGAGATGAATCCACATAGCTAAATAGAATTATCCCGACAGATCGAATCGAGTTTAGAACATGGAAAACATCCCACGGTCGGATTAGAGTTGGTGTACGGTGTGCTTTGAAAACGACACTCGATCCTTCGTCCCGCGGCTTGGGAGAGGGAAAAGTTGGTATTCGACACAAACGATGAGTTAGCCTAAGTCATAGGCGTCGCCCGCATAAATGCTCGATAAAGCATGCATGTTTCCACTATGCAAGGCTTGGCATAGCCTTGGCTCGTCCCTCGGGTTAAGTTGTAGGCTTGTGTAAGTTAGGAAAAGTTATGTCGGTCGACCTAAGTCATTCCAAGTACCGTCCCGCTCTTTCTGCGGTTGTCAAGTTAAATAGTTCTACGATCTCAAGGGCCATCATATAACGTATGACTTGGGTGATAGCGTCGCGTAAAACGTAAGTCAGTTAAAGGCACGAGCCAAGGTTGGCACGATATAAAGTTAGCCATGGACTATGGCACTTCGGGAACACTTTTGTTCAAGTTAAGTTGGAAGGCTATGTAGTAGTCATTCCCTCGAGTTCAAAGAAGTTCGAGGCGGTCCCTCGGTTGGGAGTCTCGCGTTCCTATCCACGTTAAGATGTTCGAGGCGGTCCCTCGGTTGGGAGTCTCGCATTCCTATCCACGTTAAGATGTTCGAGGCGGTCCCTCAGTTGGGAGTCTCGTGGCCCCGATGCACGTAATGCAAAGGGTAGTTCAGAGCACGAGTTGCTAAGTATAGTTTCAGTTGTACCAACAAATTAGGCCATACATTTACGTGAGTCTAGATGTCTCGTAGGTGCGTGGTCATTGGACACCTTGTCGACAAGAATTTTTGCCTAGACTGGTTATACGCCGGGGTACCGGGCCCAGTCATCCTAGGGGGTAGACGTTATAGCAGCACATACTTTTATTGTATGGGTAGTCGGGGGCTTTCAACGGGGCTCGCTACCTGCGCTGAAGGACCCGCCGCCTACCCGAGCTATGTCCGCGATGGCTTGTCATGCCAGTGGCCTTTCATATAGATAATTGGCATGCTACGCGGCAAATCCGCATGCACGGTGTCGATCGTAACAAATGAAGCATAAGCACGGTATGTGATGTGTTGTGAAATGTGTGCTCGGTTGCACCCAAAGTGTTATAAAGCCTACGATTCGGCTATACGTAAAGACACGTACTTCGACACGAGATATGGCGTCGTGCTTGAGTTCTCAACACCGGTTCCACAAGTTGGGTTATACGTTTCGTGTTAAGTCTGGAAGGACCGTAGGAAAAGTTGATTAAGTTAAGTTAAGTTGTCGTGCACGACCTCGAGATGTGAGGCATGGCCGCGTTGTCACAACACGAGTATATGTAAGACTAAGCAAGGAGGCACTGCCTCGGTGATACTAAAGCACGAATCGAGTTCATTGCACGACCGAGTCGTTACGTCCCAGAGTATGGCACGAAAGGCAAGCACGAGGCGATAAGTTAACGTTATCGAAACGAGAAGGTCTAGCAGTAAAGTATGAGTACACTATTAGTGCAAGGCACGGTAACGGTCTAATAGACACAAAATAGACCAAGACGTCGGTCCTAAAATCGATCCTAAGGCAAGACTAGAAAGACAATCGTAAAGGGACTTGTATCGTACAATATAAAATAAACGTGTCGATTTTGTATGGGTGGGCGAGGAGCTCACTCCACCAGTACAGTTGAGTACTGACACCCATACAGTTTCTATATGCAGGCACAGGTAGAAGCTCGTGGCGCGGAGCTCGCTTGGATGCGTCGAGGCACGGAGTTCCTTGGCAATTCGAAACGTGCAACCGTATGGAATCAAAGACTTATACGGGACATAATGTATGGATATCGCCTATCCGAAGCATCCGCTGGCTCGAGACAAGTATTGAGAGATGAGAGAGAGTAGAGTGATTTATAATGTGAGACGAGTGAATTTGAGTGATTTTAATCTCGGCCTTGCGCCCCCAATGTAACCGTTGTTTCGATATCAATAAAGAGCTTCTTTTGAATGACTTGTGTTTTGTTCTTAACTTTCGCTGCTAGTATTCAATGTCTCTGTTTGGGACTTATGTGCGACGACCCCGTCGCAGTCGTTGAAATCGGCCGTTATGGAACCCGTCTTGCACGAGCGCAATCTAGGCTCGTGCGGCATCACGTCTTACCGAGGACGATCGCTCCTACGGGAGCGGGGCATGACAATACCGGTTGTAGGACAAGGGCCCCATACGTCCGAATATATCATATCAAATGCAGCTGAACTTCGATGTCCTGAACTCACATACGTGCTTCTGGTATGTTTATCCAACTCACATGCATTACAAAATAATTGCTCTTTATTAGCCCTTTGGTATAAGGACGGATACATTCGACAAATAATTTTAAAAGAAGAATGACCGACACGCTGGTGGTGGAGTAGCAATTCATCTTCTACACTGCACCGTGAATCGTCAGATGGTGTGTCTGCTACCAGGGATGCCAATGCGTTGTCCAGTCCAGTCCTGTCCAAGTATCATAGCCCCTTATTTCATGTGCCAGTCCCTAGTCGTCGTCCTGTCCCCTTCTCCTGAAAAGTCACCGTAGGAATGTCAAAAAAAACTATACAGTTAAGATCAAGAATAATGGCACTAATAGAAAGAAGATTGACAGGAAAAGACGGAGCATGTAACACATTGGCGAGAGTGAGAGAAGGGGTACATGCGACAGTGCCTTTACCCATGACAGGGCTGGAGTTACCATCAGCAGTCTGAATGCTCTCCGGCGTCGGTAGGTGAGTATAGTCCTGGAACTCACCGCGGGACCCCGTAACATGGCGAGATGTCCCAGAGTCCATAATCCAATCTGGTTGGTGGACAGCTGCCGCAAGAGCACGCGCAGGAATACCTATGCTGGTCTGGGCAAAGCAAGTGATGTGATCCCCCGAGAAAGATGACGCTCCATGACTGCCGTCCGAACCCAGCTTCGTGCTGCGTAACCTCGCGAGGAACTCCTTCTCAAGAGGGGTTAACTCAGCCAGGTGATGTTCGCCCCCTTCTTCCGCCGGATTTGCTTTGTGGTCGCTAGAATAATTTTCTCTTCTTCCAGCATAATCGCCTCTACCACTTCGACGTCCTCCGCGGTCCCGTCCACGATCACTCGACAGGGGTTTTGGACAAAATCTGATGTAATGCCCTGAGTCACCACAGTTATGGCAAACACCGGCCACAGAGGAAGACTGATTGAAGGTGGCAAGGGCAGACTTGTCAACAGCGGCTTGCTTCCCCTGGAAAGAGTCCTTGTTGGGCATCAATTTCAATCGAGCCTCTTCTTGTGCCATGGCTGTCACGCCCCGACCCCGAATCACCCGAATCATCGTCCTCGCAGGGGGCGTGATGCCGCACGAGCCTGGAGTTGCGCTCGTACAAGGCAAGATGACAAGTTCTCAAATGGTTATCTTTTAATTCGATATTTACAACGATAGAAAAACAGAGTATACGAAACAATTCTCTTTATTGATATTCGAAACTGAGATTACAAAGGCTTTCGATAGCCTAACAATATATGCCAGATTGGCTACAACACTCAGGTTCTCTCTTGCCCACAAAGGATTTCACCGTTCCATACATCATGCCTTCTATATCTCGGCCGCATCAATCCAGCTGCGTAGTCCGAGCGTCAATGCGATCGCACGCTTCAATGCGCTTCGGCATTCCAAGCCTTAATGCGTTCAAGCAACGCTTTGCCGCGAGCAATCCATTCCCTGCACCCTGCATGAAGCTGGTGGGGGATCAGTACGCTCGTCCTCGCAGGTACTGAAGCAAAGATCATCTTTCCAACCCAACATTTTAATATTTATGTTGAATCATGCAACTTAGCTTATGATCTTGCTATGTTCTCTTTAGGGTCAATTTCATGGCATCTTTGAAAGCGTAAAGCATGTTATCATAGCAAGCATGTTATCGAATTGAATAGGCAAGCAAGCATTCTCGTGTTTGATTTGTGGCTTACCAAGTCGACGCACTCGCCCTTGCGTCCCTTGCACTGACGCAAGGTGAATACGCCCCATTCCTTCCCTGTCATGTTATATGTGCATCTCTAGGCAGGATCTATATGCGGTCATTGGTGCTACGCACCACTAGGGACTTAATCGAAGTTGGCATGCGACGCTACCCTTTCAGCCTAGGTTGTAAGCCTTACTGAAGGTCCCGCATGCCTCGACATGCGACGCTACCCTTTCAGCCTAGGTTGCAAGCCTTACTGAAGGTCCCGCATGCCTCGGCATGCGACGCTACCCTTTCAGCCTAGGTTGCAAGCCTTACTGAAGGTCCCGCATGCCTCGCGCCGAAGCACGATAAATTTTTCCCCCTAGGACGAATCGGTTCCGATGCCCCGGATACCGTTTCGAGGAAAACGAGCTTGTGCACAAGCTGTCCATGACCATGCAATGCATTTTATCTTTCATACAACCAAACAAGTTCGCTTATCACTATTTCAATTGGCACAACTCCCGAATGTTATCGACGAACGCCCGAAGGTCGCGAACATTTCGAAGGGCACCATGCCGCATTATCCATCTCGTATTTCCTTCGTTAACTTACGTTTCGTACTTCGTTTCAATGTTCAATGGCATTATGCCTCAACTCAATGTTCGCCAACCGAACGACCCGAAGGTTCCGAACACCTTTCGAGACATTATGTCATATCCGACAGTTCTGCCACATACATGCCACAACTGTATTCCTTCGCAACGAAGCCATCTTTTTTTATTATCTCGTGCATGCAGGCACGTTTCGATCGTATTTTCGATGTTCTATGACTTAGCATTCAATGTTCGTGGCTCGCGCGCTAGGGCGCTCGCCTATTGTCTTTCAATGTTCTAGCCGTTCTAACTCGTGTGCGAAGGCACGATATGGTTCGTGCACTAAGGCACTCGCCAAGTACAGTTATCCCATGTTATTGCGGTTTGCGCCCGAGGAGCTCGCCTTAGCGATATCCAATGTTCCGTAGCGACTCGTGCATTTGATGCACGTTTTATTTCAATTGTACTAACTTAGTGTTTGACACACACTATGATTATCTCCGATCGGACCACGCCTGTGGCGTCGATAGGTTAACTTAGCATACAATGATATATTTGACTTATCGAATGAAGGAGTAAAAAGAAGTCAATCCTTCCACCTTGAGTCGATATGCCTTCGTCGTTTTGTCGAGCCGATGCGGCTCGAGTTTCCAACTTCGTTGCACGGCCACTCTCCTGACTTAGCCATTCGAGCGCTTCGTGCTTCATTGAATCATACGTCCGATTTGCCTTAGCGTGCCCAAATCTCAGCCCGTCGCAAGGCATCGATTTGGTTCCGCGGACCCCTTACTAAATATTGCCGAAGATCGACCTCTAATATTTTCTCGTCAAAGTATAACCTGCACACAAAACCAACTAAAATCAATACTTGCATCGATTCGGACTTGCGCCTTGGTCGATTCGATTTCTTAGAATCTTCGAGCCGATTCAACGCACTCATCCTTTAGGGCAACGCGGCGCTTCGCATCGATTCACTCGAAGTATTCTTCGGGACAGGCAACTCTTCGCATCGACTTAGTTCGATGCGTTGCTCGGGACAACGTAACTCTTCGAGTTAACGACTTAGCATAATGCACCGTGCGGAGCGGGGCATTACAGAATATACCACTCAAAATAAGGTTCGTCCCGAACCGAAACCAATACTAAATTTCCAAGGGTTTCATTAGATCGTTCCACGATCTCGTCATACTATCGTTTGGATCGTACAACTTAGTTTGGAGTCATACACATATTTTAGGCGTCCCACCAATATATGTATTGCAGCCGAGCTCAGTTGTAAGATATCGGAACAACGCAAACACGTAACTCTTATTCTCAATAGCTTGTCATCTCGTATTCTCGATCGGACTTGGCTCTATTACTTGTTCTCGCAATTCTAGCACACATGCATATTGATACATACGCGATCCTCCAACAAAAGTCAAGGCACACGATGCGATTCAAAAATCGTATTTCTCACTTTGTATGTTTCATCGGGACTATCAATTCCACGCGTCGCGTCAAGCCGTCGCACATCCGATCACAACGAGTCTCCGCAACGCCTTGCGTTCGGCGTCACTATCCAACGATTTCTGATGTTTCACTTCGTATCCTATCTCGACATGGTTCTCTTTTGTTGACTTGCAAAAGCATCAACGTTCAGGACTACGTCCGCTAGGTGACTTACCTAGACACCGTGCTCAGCTTCTCCCGACGCAAGTTTAAATTGACATTGCACAAAGGCCACAATCTATTCGACTCAAAAGTTTACATCAAGGCAACGGTTCTCAAGACAACGATCGCCTTGACACGAAGGTCTTTACGATGCGCCTTACGTTCGATTTTCTAACGAGTAGGAATTTACTAGCCAAATTCCCAATTTATCCGTCTCGCAACTTTGAACATAATTTCGATTCACGCAAGCTCAATTGCAAGGTGAATCTGAATCTAACGACATGACTCATAAGTCATTCCCTTATCGTTCTCTCTCGTGCATAGCACGTTTCTCGCAATCGCCTATCCGAATCACCAAGTTCGTTGGTGAATTTCAAGTTCTATCGTCGACCAACATAATCATTCAAGTATTCATCCGACGAATACTCAAATCTAACTATATCATTCTCAATCGAAAGTTGTTCCAACAATTCTCGATCGCCTAGACTTATCGTCTACATGCACCGTGTTATATTTGTTATCGGTGCAATCTCATATGCGATATCGCTTGGGTCGTCTTACGGTCTGCAGCATTCAATTTGATTTGGCGGTCAAGTCTTCTAAGGTCAGCTGCCCCGAAGTTGGCATGCGACGCTACCCTTTCAGCCTAGGTTGCAAGCCTTACTGAAGGTCCCGCATGCCTCGGCATGCGACGCTACCCTTTCAGCCTAGGTTGCAAGCCTTACTGAAGGTCCCGCATGCCTCGGCATGCGACGCTACCCTTTTAGCCTAGGTTGCAAGCTGTCACGCCCCAGAACCAGAATACTGGAGAGCGGGGGAATGACTCAGCCAGCTACGTATTACGGGTAGATGAATACCGTATAATACGATCAATGCTGTCTAACCAGACGAGGGGGTGCATACTACATAAAGGTCTTACTATGGTCATTTCACCTCTATTGTCTCAATCATTCAAACAAGGAACAGAAATAGAGAACATGTAAGATAAAGCAGTAAGGCGTCCCAAACGCTTTGTCAAAATGTTCTTGACATCTGGCTTTACAAAATATAGCCAGATGATGTAGTAAGGTATACACAATTATTATCAGCTGTAGTCTGACTTTAGTTACAATTATGTAAAAAGTAAGTACAAGACAATCCGACTAACATGTCGGTGCCAAACGACAAAGTATAAAGTATTTAACAAAACGAGCGGGAAAGTAAGAAAACCCACTCGAGTCCTCCTGCGATCATCCTTCTAGTGTTGACCATCTTGGAGGTAGAAGTAAGTTGGATCCTCGGGGACTGGCTCTAAATCTGGCCATGCAAAACCAGAGAGGTTAGACCTCTAATAGCAAGTACCACAAGGGAGGACGATATGAAGGACTAAACCAGTAAGTAAGAGAATATAATAATAGATCTCTGCTTGCTACTAGGACTCACATCACATCAAGACACTTCGAACCAACCTCCCAACCAAACAAGGACAGAAGTTGGTCCGTCATGTCCTGACATTCTGATCATCCCAGTTAGGTAACAGAGTATAGTGCACAAACAAATCATCTTGAACGGCCAATCAACTCCTACGGCTTGCTATTTATGAGTTCCAAGTTATCCTGGAATAATGCAATTAGGGATTCCTCAGTTCTTACTATGTGCAAGCAAGGCTAGTCTATCCAGTCAATTAATTGGCCCATGCATGAATTAGACGAGTCCTAGCAGGACGCTCGTCAATATACAATATATAATAATAATAAAAGCAGATACTGTTCCCTGCCCGTGTGGCAGATTTACAGTATCTGTGGGAACCAGCCGGCCCGTCGGTTACTACTTGTTCCAAGGGGGCTGCCATGTAAGAATTCGGGAATCCATTCTCTCCATGCAATCATTATTTTATTTAACTTAATAGTCCCTACGTTGAGTGAAATCCCATGCCGTGGATCATGGTCATTCAAATGAGTACTTTCGTACGGGGTACGATATGCACAACTCTACAACGATACCAGTGCGGTTAGGTTGCAGGTCTTACATAGTGTAATACAATAATCAAATCTAACCACGGTAATCATGCCTTGACCATAAAGTACACATACTTCTTTCGTAGAAAAATAACTAAATAATTAAATAAATAATTTGAAGCCTGCATGTGCCTGTATGTCAATATTCGAGATTAGCCAGTCGATTACAATAGTTCATTTCATGAACGTGTCTCATTCATTCAATTCAATAAGACGACTAGCCAGCCTCTTTAGTTCCAACTAGGAACGCATGATCAATTTTAGTCAAGCTAACAATCATTATCAATGGTGACAAGGCATGATCAATTATTAATCAAGATAACAATCAATGTTAATTACTGCCAAATTCGGGAAATAAAAATTTATTTCAATCGTGTCAATCAAATCGTAATTTACCAAGTTCAGGACAAAAGGCGTAAGGATATAAAATGGACGTATAATATCTAATAAAATATCAATATTCAGGGCTATAGAATAGTCATGCGGCTAAGTCTAATGCGGCCAGGGTGGATCTTATGCGGCAAGAAAAGGAGTCGGGTTCATGCGGCTCAGGGGGTAGAGGCACATGCGACTGAAGAGGCGGGAACCTATGCGGCTGGGGAGTGGGACTAGCTCCCATGCGGCAAGCGGAAGGGATGTTCCATGCGGCTAGGATGAATTGGGCTCATGCGGCCGAAAAAGACAAGACACATGCGGTCAGCGGAAAGGGTACTCATGCGGCTGGCGGTAAAAGAGTCCATGCGGCTCAACCAAGTCGAACCCCATGCGGCCGGGTCAAGGAGATTGCTTATGCGGCTGGCGGGGGGGGGGGGAAAAGTTCATGCGGTTTATAAGGTTCAGGACCTCATGCGGCCAGCGAGTGAGTCTGGTTCATGCGGCTGGGTTTAGGAGAGAAATCCATGCGGTCAAGAAAGGGATTCAGTCCTATGCTGGTGGGAATCTCATGCGGCTGAGTCAAGCCCATGCGGCCAGGAGAAGGAGTACAAGTTCATGCGGTTAAGAAAGACGAGGGCGCATATACGGTTAAGTGGGGAAAGTCCATGCGGCTGGGAATCACTTGCCGCATGATTTATTCATGCGGTCAAGTCAAGTACTGTTCTTCTTCTCCAAGTTTCAGAGAAGAAGAACAGCATGAACCCAAGCTTCAAAGTCCCATAAAACCTTCATCCAGAGTCCAAATTCGAACTTCCTTAGGTCAAAATTGGGTAGAACGAAATTCTCTACAACATGGAACCATCAAAACTTGAAGATAACAAAGTTTACTAGATCAAAACCTAAGAAACCCGAAAATGTAACAAACTTAGATCTACAACAAATTAGCCATGGAAATTGAAAATGCTAAGTACTAAAGAGACTAAGAATCAAATAAGGAGGATGATGGAACAATAATAATGGGGATCCATCAAGAAGAAAGTTGGCACTTGCCTACGGTTTGGTAGGTGGAGAGAGTAATGAAGAAGAAAAAGAAGAGGAGTAATGGTGAGAATGAGTAATGAGGAGAGAGAATGGTGAGGGTGGCTTTAAATATGGAAGGGGTGGTAGGTGGGAGTTGGGCCGGGTCCAATGGGTCGGGTTGCACGGGTCCAACAAGGCTAACCCGAAAGTAAGACTAAAACAGGAAATAAAATGCAGGTAATAGAATTACATGAAGAAATATAGAAATAAAATTACAGGAAATAAATTAACATGAAAATTAAAGAGCAGCTAATTAATTAACATGAAAATTTAAAGAGCAGATAATAGAATTGCAGAAAAATAAAGTGCAAAAAATAAAATGCAGATAATTAATTAACATGAAGTTATTAAGAATTTAAATACAGGATACTGCATGATAAATGCTAAATAAATACATTCAGGCAATATACGTATTAAAATACGCATTCTGGGAACGGGGAGTGACATCTCTACCCTCCTTAGAAAAATTCCGTCTTCAGAATTTCAAATCCAAGCAGGATAGAAACATCGGGGCTAAATTAATCTAAGTACAAGCAATTCAATGAAGCAATCCTTTTACAATGTCCATAGCAAGTAACATATATGTAAATCCATCAATCTACGATATCAAGCAATTCTACCCATAAGGTGATAAGCATGAGGAATCAGGACAATCAAGGTATACAGAAAAAACGATATACCTTGTGAGTCAAACAGGTGTGGATACCGTGATCGAATATCATCTTCACGTTCCCACGTTGACTCTCCCAAAGAGTGATGACCCCAAGCAACACGGACAAGACTAATTGTTCGATTCTTGAGTATCTTCTCTCTTCGGTCCAAAATGGACACAGGCTGTTCCTCGTAAGACAGGTTGGTACCAACAACCAGCTCAGAGTGATCGAGGACATGGCTTGGGTCCGATACATACCTACGTAATTGAGATACATGAAATACGTCATGTACCTCTCGTAACGAAGGTGGGAGTGATAAACGATAAGCAACATCGCCTATCCAATCAAGGATAACAAATGGGCCCACGTACCGCGGACTCAGTTTCCCACGAACGCCAAATCTAATGACCCCACGAGTAGGTGAGATCCGCAAGAATACGTGGTCCCCAACAGAGAACTCTAACGGCCTACGATGCTGGTCCGCCCAATGACGATGCCGGTCCTGCACAACTCGAAGTCGCTCTCTAATTCCCTTAACCAATTCAACCGTCTGAACAATCATTTCTAGGCCTAACATCTTCCTCTCTCCGATATCATCCCATGCCAGTGGCGACCTGTACTTCTTACCATATAATGCCTCAAATGGCGCCATCTGGATACTGGCTTGATAACTGTTGTTGTATGAAAACTCAACTAAGTGCAGGTGGCTTTCCCAAGATCCTCCAAAATCTAGGGTGCAAGCTCGTAACATGTCTTCCAAAGTCTGAATTGTCCTTTCTGATTGCCCGTCCGTCTGTGGGTGGTAAGCCGTGCTAAATCTTAACTTGGTACCTAGACTATGATGCAAGCTCTTCCAGAAATGTGATGTAAAACGGGTATCTCTGTCGGACACAATACTGACAGGGACTCCATGCTGCCTGACTATCTGTTGCATATACAACTCTGCCAACTTTTCTGTAGATTGCCATACTCTGAAAGGGAGAAAATGTGCTACCTTTGTAAGCCGATCCACTATCACCCAAATAGCATCTTTACCACTTGGTGATCTCGGTAAACCGGTCACAAAGTCCATTGTAATATGTTCCCATTTCTATTCCGGAATAGGAAGCGGTTGCAATAATCCAGCTGGCCTCTGCTGTTCTGCCTTCACTTGCTGACATACCAAGCAACAGAAAACAAATCTAGCTATCTCCCTCTTCATCCCGTTCCACCAGAAATGCTGCTTGATATCTTGGTACATCTTGGTCCCTCTAGGGTGAATAGAATACTGAGAACTGTGAGCTTCTGCCATAACCTCATGTCTGATATTTCCACTAGGCACACATAGACGCGATCCGAACCTAAGTGTACCATCTTCGTGAATCTTCATCTCCTTCCTGAGTCCTGACTCACATTCTGCCCTAAGCTTCTAAATCTTTGGGTCCTGTGCCTGAGCTGCCTTGATCCTATCTACCAAGTCAGATTGAACTTGCAGACTAGTTAGAACTCCTACATCACTAGGAAGTATAACTTCGATGCCCATCTCCTGAAGGTCTTCTAAGATGTGCTTCTGTGTTGTCAACATAAATGTGCCGCCTCTCCTGCTAAGAGCGTCTGCTACTACATTCGCCTTGCCTGGATGATACTGAAGCTCCACGTCATAATCCTTAATCAACTCCAGCCATCTTCTCTGCCTCATGTTCAGTTCCTTCTGAGTAAAGATGTACTTCAGACTTTTATGGTCTGTGTACATCTCCACTCGGTCACCATATAAGTAATGCCTCCATAACTTCAGAGCAAACACTACTGCTGCTAACTCCAAATCATGAGTTAGGTAATTCTTCTCGTGGTCCCGAAGCTGCCTAGATGCATATGCTATCACCTTTCCATGTTGCATAAGGACACATCCAAGTCCCTTACCTGACGCATCACAATATACAGTAAAACCTCCGGATCCCACTGGCAATGTAAGAATAGGCGCTGATATCAACTTCTGCTTCAGATTCTCAAATGATGCCTGGCATTCTACAGACCAAACGAATGGTACATCCTTCCGTGTCAAACGGGTCATGGGTGCTGAAAGTCTTGCAAAATCTGACACAAACCTTCTGTAATATCCTGCCAATCCCAAGAAACTCCGTACATCAGCTACGGTCTTGGGTACTGGCCAACTTTTCACTGCTTCTACCTTCTTGGGATCCACTGCTACTCCAGTTCCTGATACAATATGACCCAAAAATGAAATGTGGTCCATCCAGAACTCACACTTGCTGAGCTTGGCATACAACTGGTTCTCTCTCAGAACCTGCAACACTTTCCTGAGGTGGTCTTCATGCTCCTCTTCACTAGCAGAGTACACAAGAATATCGTCGAAAAATACTACGACAAACTGATCTAAATACGGCATAAAGATGCGATTCATCAAATCCATGAATATTGCTGGAGCATTGGTCAAACCAAACGGCATTACTAAGAATTCATAATGCCTATACTTCGACCTGAATGCTGTCTTGGGAATATCCTCCTTCCGAACCCTCACCTGATGATACCTTGAACGAAGATCTATCTTGGAGAAAACTCTAGCCTTGCTCAACTGATCAAATAAGTCATCGATCCTGGGTAATGGGTACTTGTTCTTTACTGTTGCCGCATTTAGTTTCCTGTAGTCAATGCATAATCTGGATGATCCATCCTTCTTCCCCACAAGTACCACTGGTGCTGCCCACGGTGATACACTAGCTTGGATGAACTTCTTCTCCTTCAATTTCTCTATGTGCTGATATACCTTGGCCTGCTCTGAATCTGCCATTCTGTAAACCCGATCTGATATCGGTTTAGTTCCTGGTGCCAATTCTATACTGAACTCAATATCTCTAACCGGTGGTAGACCTGGAAGTTCTTCGGGAAATACGTCTAGAAATTCTTCAACTACCTTCAGAATCTGAACTTCTTCCATTGCTGTTACTACTTCCTGCTCTTGCTGAGTTGCTTCTGATCTGATTAAGGTGAACCTCTCCATGCCTGGAATATCAAAAGATACACTCCCACTACGACAATCTATTGTCGCATGACTGTCTTTCAGCCAGTCCATGCCTAAGATAACGTCGAAATTTCCAACAGAAAATTCTATCAACTGGGCGGGTAAAGAATGCTCGCAAACTACAACACTACACGCTAGAATAACTCTACTAACTCCTACGAGCCCATTACCAGTGAGTATATTCAACCTTCCTGGCAATGCCTCTAATTCCATTCCTAGCCGTGTTACAAATTGTGCAGATATAAATGAGTGGGATGCTCCCGAATCAAACAATGCTACTGCGGGATAAGAGGCGACGAGAATGTTACCTGCCACAACATCTCCCGATGCCAATGCCTCTTCCAAGGACAGAGTGAATGCCTGCCCTCGACCTCCTTGTTGGTTTCCATGCTGTGGCCTAGCCTGGTGCTGCTGCTGGCCCCTTCCTTGATGATGCTGGGGTGGTCTATGCTGGTGTTGCTGCATCGGCGGTCCCTGCTGCCGAAACATCTGAGCCTGCGGCATTAACGGACGCTGTGCCAACGGCCTCACTGCCATCGCTGGTCCTCGATACTGTCCTGCCCCTGGTGCTGGCAGAGCAGGAAATTGCTGTACGGGTCCTCCTGACCTCGAATTCATGGGACATGTAGTAACCCGATGATATGGATTTCCACATATCAAACACAGTCCGTTCAATGTCCGGCACACATCTCTAGTGTGCCCTATCTTCCCACAATAAGTACAGCCCGCTGGGGGTTGCTGGTTCTTCTTCTGTTGTTGCTGCTGCCAGGGTGGTGCTGGCCCTCGCATCGCCACATCGTGGATGCGAATGCCAGGAGGCGGTACTGTTGTTCGGGGAGCTGCTCCCCCTCCTCCTTCAATCTGACTGTGAGATCTCTTCTGACCCCCAGTCCTTGCCGCAAGCCTCTGAATGGTGATCTCATGCCTTCGAGTCGCCGTCAATATCTCATCAAAAGTCTGATAATTGTGCCCTTCTATCAATTGCAAGAGCTCAAGATGAAACCCTTGCTGGAACCTCATCGCCCTCTGGCGTTCCGTTGCTACCATCTCTGGGGCAAACCTACTCAATCTGCAGAACTCCGCTGCATAAGCATCTACAGTCTTGCCAGCCTGTCTGAGGTTGATAAACTTCTGTTGCAGCTCAAACTGTGCCACAACTCCATAGTACTTAGTCTTGAATCTTGCAGTAAAATCGTCCCAAGCCACAGGACGTCTGATGCCTACTTCCTCTGCTTCCCACCAATCACGTGCGAGATCCTGAAGTAACAACTTCACTAGATCCACACGTTCTTTTGCCGGTACTTTAGCGGCTGTCAGAATAGCCTCAATATCCTTAAGCCATGCATCTGCTGAGATGGCATCCTCCGTGCCCTCGAAACGGCGAGGGTTGTACTTGCAAAACCTGGCTGATGCTCCTGAATCTGGCCTCGCCCCTCTTTCCAATGCCGTCTGCAATCCTTGGTTGAGTAGTACATTCTGCTCCTGCAACTGAGCGTGCATGCGCTGCTGGGCTAACATCTGGTGTTGCTGAGTGGCCATCATCACTCTCATGATCTCTAGAAGGGCTGGTGTGTCCACTTGGGTAGGTGGAACTGTTAGTGGGGGTGGAACATCTGGATACTGCGATCCAGCTGCTGCTTCCACTATCACTTCTTCTTGGGTAGCCTCTTGAGTTAGTACCGGCTCTTGTTGCTGACCAACTTGGTCAGGTTGTCCATGTTGCTGTCCAGCTCTGACAGGTGCGGACGAGGTGCCCCTAAGAAAAGGGACAAGAGAACAATCAAACGACCGGACATGAAGGATCAATAAAGTCAAAAGATACTGGAATGTCAAGCTAGAGTTGAGAATTGACGAATCATGAGATCAAGGGGAAACATGTGTGATTGAGACATCCTATTAAACACCCCACAAGTCTGAAATCAGACCTGCATGGGCCACCACTAAAACCTTGTCACGCCCCAGAACCAGAATACTGGAGAGCAGGGGAATGACTCAGCCAGCTACGTATTACGGGTAGATGAATACCGTATAATACGATCAATGCTGTCTAACCAGACGAGGGGGTGCATACTACATAAAGGTCTTACTATGGTCATTTCACCTCTATTGTCTCAATCATTCAAACAAGGAACAGAAATAGAGAACATGTAAGATAAAGCAGTAAGGTGTCCCAAATGCTTTGTCAAAATGTTCTTGACATCTGGCTTTACAAAACATAGCCAGATGATGTAGTAAGGTATACACAATTATTATCAGCTGCAGTCTGACTTTAGTTACAATTATGTAAAAAGTAAGTACAAGACAATCCGACTAACATGTCGGTGCCAAACGACAAAGTATAAAGTATTTAACAAAACGAGCGGGGAAGTAAGAAAACCCACTCGAGTCCTCCTGCGATCATCCTTCTAGTGTTGACCATCTTGGAGGTAGAAGTAAGTTGGATCCTCGGGGACTGGTTCTAAATCTGGCCATGCAAAACCAGAAAGGTTAGACCTCTAATAGCAAGTACCACAAGGGAGGACGATATGAAGGACTAAACCAGTAAGTAAGAGAATATAATAATAGATCTCTGCTTGCTACTAGGACTCACATCACATCAAGACACTTCGAACCAACCTCCCAACCAAACAAGGACAGAAGTTGGCCCGTCATGTCCTGACATTCTGATCATCCCAGTTAGGTAACAGAGTATAGTGCACAAACAAATCATCTTGAACGGGCAAACAACTCCTATGGCTTGCTATTTATGAGTTCCAAGTTATCCTGGAATAATGCAATTAGGGATTCCTCAGTTCTTACTATGTGCAAGCAAGGCTAGTCTATCCAGTCAATCAATTGGCCCATGCATGAATTAGACGAGTCCTAGCAGGACGCTCGTCAATATACAATATACAATAATAATAAAAGCAGATACTGTTCCCTGCCCGTGTGGCAGATTTACAGTATCTGTGGGAACCAGCCGGCCCGTCGGTTACTACTTGTTCCAAGGGGGCTGCCATATAAGAATTCGGGAATCCATTCTCTCCATGCAATCATTATTTTATTTAACTTAATAGTCCCTACGTTGAGTGAAATTCCATGCCGTGGATCATGGTCATTCAAATGAGTACTTTCGTACGGGGTACGATATGCATAACTCTACAACGATACCAGTGCGGTTAGGTTGCAGGTCTTACATAACGTAATGCAACAATCAAATCTAACCACGGTAATCATGTCTTGACCATAAAGTACACATACTTCTTTCATAGAAAAATAACTAAATAATTAAATAAATAATTTGAAGCCTGCATGTGCCTGTATGTCAATATTCGAGATTAGCCAGTCGATTACAATAGTTCATTTCATGAACGTGTCTCATTCATTCAATTCAATAAGACGACTAGCCAGCCTCTTTAGTTCCAACTAGGAACGCATGATCAATTTTAGTCAAGCTAACAATTATTATCAATGGTGACAAGGCATGATCAATTATTAATCAAGATAACAATCAATGTTAATTACTGCCAAATTCGGGAAATAAAAATTCATTTCAATCGTGTCAATCAAATCGTAATTTACCAAGTTCAGGACAAAAGGCGTAAGGATATAAAATGGACGTATAATATCTAATAAAATATCAATATTCAGGGCTATAGAATAGTCATGTGGCTAAGTCTAATGCGGCCAGGGTGGATCTTATGCGGCAAGGAAAGGAGTCGGGTTCATGCGGCTCAGGGGGTAGAGGCACATGCGGCTGAAGAGGCGGGAACCTATGCGGCTGGGGAGTGGGACTAGCTCCCATGCGGCAAGCGGAAGGGATGTTCCATGCGGCTAGGATGAATTGGGCTCATGCGGCCGAAAAAGACAAGACACATACGGTCAGCGGAAAGGGTACTCATGCGGCTGGCGGTAAAAGAGTCCATGCGGCTCAACCAAGTCGAACCCCATGCGGCCGGGTCAAGGAGATTGCTTATGCGGCTGGCGGGGGAGGAAAGTTCATGCGGTTTATAAGGTTCAGGACCTCATGCGGCCAGCGAGTGAGTCTGGTTCATGCGGCTGGGTTTAGGAGAGAAATCCATACGGTCAAGAAAGGGATTCAGTCCTATGCGGCTGGGAATCCCATGCGGCTGAGTCAAGCCCATGCGGCCAGGAGAAGGAGTACAAGTTCATGCGGTTAAGAAAGACGAGGGCGCATATGCGGTTAAGTGGGGAAAGTCCATGCGGCTGGGAATCACTTGCCGCATGATTTATTCATGCGGTCAAGTCAAGTACTGTTCTTCTTCTCCAAGTTTCAGAGAAGAAGAACACCATGAACCCAAGCTTCAAAGTCCCATAAAACCTTCATCCAGAGTCCAAATTCGAACTTCCTTAGGTCAAAATTGGGTAGAACGAAATTCTCTACAACATGGAACCATCAAAACTTGAAGATAACAAAATTTACTAGATCAAAACCTAAGAAATCCGAAAATATAACAAACTTAGATCTACAACAAATTAGCCATGGAAATTGAAAATGCTAAGTACTAAAGAGACTAAGAATCAAATAAGGAGGATGATGGAACAATAATAATGGGGATCCATCAAGAAGCAAGTTGGCACTTGCCTACGGTTTGGTAGGTGGAGAGAGTAATAAAGAAGAAGAAGAGGAGTAATGGTGAGAATGAGTAATGAGGAGAGAGAATGGTGAGGGTGGCTTTAAATATGGAAGGGGTGGTAGGTGGGAGTTGGGCCGGGTCCAATGGGTCGGGTTGCACAGGTCCAACAAGGCTAACCCGAAAGTAAGACTAAAGCAGGAAATAAAATGCAGGTAATAGAATTACAGGAAGAAATATAGAAATAAAATTGCAGGAAATAAATTAACATGAAAATTAAAGAGCAGCTAATTAATTAACATGAAAATTTAAAGAGCAGATAATAGAATTGCAGAAAAATAAAGTGCGGAAAATAAAATGCAGATAATTAATTAATATGAAGTTATTAAGAATTTAAATACAGGATACTGCATGATAAATGCTAAATAAATACATTCAGGCAATATATGTATTAAACTACGTATTCTGGGAACGGGGAGTGACACAAGCCTTACTGAAGGTCCTGCATGCCTCGTGCCGAAGCACGATGAATTTTTCCCCCTAGGACGAATCGGTTTCGATGCCCCGGATACCGTTTCGAGGAAAACGAGCTTGTGCACAAGCTGTCCATGACCATGCAACGCATTTTATCTTTCATACAACCAAGCAAGTTCGCTTATCACTATTTCAATTGGCACAATGCCCGAATGTTCTCGACGAACGCCCGAAGGCCGCGAACATTTCGAAGGGCACCATGCCGCATTATCCATCTCGTATTTCCTTCGTTAACTTACGTTTCTTACTTCATTTCAATGTTCAATGGCATTATGCCTCAACTCAATGTTCGCCAACCGAACGATCCGAAGGTCCCGAACACCTTTCGAGACATTATGTCATATCCGACAGTTCTGCCACATTCATGCCACAACTGTATTCCTTCGCAACGAAGCCATCTTTTTTTATTATCTCGTGCATGCAGGCACGTTTCGATCGTATTTTCGATGTTCTATGACTTAGCATTCAATATCCGTGGCTCGTGCGCTAGGGCGCTCGCCTATCGTCTTTCAATGTTCTAGCCGTTCTAACTCGTACGTGAAGGCACGGTATAGTTCGTACACTAAGGCACTCGTCGAGTACAGTTATCCCATGTTATTACGTCTTACGCCCGAGGCGCTCGCCTTAGCGATATCCAATGTTCCGTAGCGACTCGTACATTTGATGCACATTTCATTTCAATTGTACTAACTTAGTGTTTGACACACACTATAATTATCTCCGATCGGACCACGCCCGTGGCGTCGATAGGTTAACTTAGCATATAATGATATATTTGACTTATCGAATAAAGGAGTAAAAAGAAGTCAATCCTCCCACCTTGAGTCGATATGCCTTCGTCGTTTTGTCGAGCCGATGCGGCTCGAGTTTCCAACTTCGTTGCACGGCCACTCTCCTGACTTAGCCATTCGAACGCTTCGTGCTTCATTGAATCATACGTCCGATTTGCCTTAGCGTGCCCAAGTCTCAGCCCGTCGAAAGGCGTCGATTTGGTTCCGCGGACCCCTTACTAAATATTGCCGAAGATCGACCTCTAATATTTTCTCGTCAAAGTATAACCTGCATACGAAACCAACTAAAATCAATACTTGCATCGATTCGGACTTGCGCCTTGGTCGATTCGATTTCTTAGAATCTTCGAGCCGATTCAACGCACTCATCCTTTGGGGCAACGCGGCGCTTCGCATCGATTCACTCGATGTATTCTTCGGGACAGGCAACTCTTCGCATCGACTTAGTTCGATGCGTTGCTCGGGACAACGTAACTCTTCGAGTCAACGACTTAGCATAATGCACCGTACGGAGCGGGGCATTACAATGGCAGCTATGGCTTCTTCCAAGGTTGGAAGCATGGGCTGTGCTAGGAGTACATTCCTTCTATGCTCAAACACAGGGTTAAGATCCTTCAAGAACTTCATCATTCGTTGTCGCAAAATATAATCCAAGAACTTTTGGAAATGTTTCGCAAATGCTAGTTCGACTTGTGCATCTTCCATCCCAAGAGGATCATAGTGATCCAGATCAGACCAGTATTTTTTTAACAGTGCGGCGTACTCAGAGATGGTACCTGTCGTCCTGGGCCACCCTATCAAGTTCATCATGCAGTTGGAATACCCATATAGGATTGCCGGAGCCTGAGTACATATCCTTCAAAGTCCGCCATATATCAGCAGCAGCCTCCATTGCCTCTACATTGCCCGACACCTGGTCGGTCAAGGAGGCTGTCAACCATCCAGCCACAACATTGTTGACAATTTCCCAAATAGTAAACTCCTTTGAGGAGGGATCATCTGGCGCCTTGGTTTGGCCAACGTAGCCAACCAAGCCTCGTCCCTTGAGCGTCCACAGTGCCTGCCGTGACCATTTCAAGTAGTTGGACGTGCCTTCCAACTTCGTCTCCAGCTTGTCCAGCTTTCCCATTTTGTAGGGTGACGGATCCACATCAGTATGGATCACACGTGGGGTTGCCTCGGTTAATCTTTTTGATAAAATATCATCAACCAAGGCCTTCATCTCTTCTGCTGTCAGTTTACCACTGATCGAATCCATGGCGTCTTCAACTGTGATTCGTCGTCGTCGTCTTCGTCGGCTTCGTCGTCGTCGTCGTCTTCGTCGGCTTCGTCTTTATGTAAAGTCTCCAACAGAGACCTTACGAATGCGCTGCTAACGTGGCCAACACTGGCGCACGCATGTAGATCATAATTTGCAGATCGATAACGGAATACAAATAAAGCATTTGTAGTTCCGGAGGACGTAATCTAGGAACAGAAGGTGCAAATAAAGTATTTGACAGCCATCCGTCTTCGAATAATCGTCCACATAATCGCGCTCGCAAATTAGGGTTTGTGGGGGGGGGTCGGCCGCAGATGTGGTCGGAAGAGAGAGGGGGGGCGTCGGGGGGTGGGGTGGTGTCGTTGGGGGGGGGGCAGGGGGGGCGTCGGGGTCAGCAGGGGGGGCGGGGACAGCTGGGGGGGGGTGGTGGGCAGGGGGTGGACGTCGAGGGCGGGGGGGGGGGGGGGCGTCGGCTTGGGGCGGAGGGAGGGGGCAGCAAGGGGGGTGTCGTCGGCGGCGGGGCCGGGGGGGGTGGGCGTCGGGGCAGGGTTTTTTTTTTTTTTTTGTGGTTATGGCTCTGATACCATGTAGAGAATAATTGTTGTATTTTTATTGATTGGCTACTCCACTATTTATAGGGAGTCTAGCTCATCTTCATACTATATTTTTCCAATGTGGGACTAAATCCCTTATTAGTTCTCAACACATTGTGTACTCGATAAAAACATACAACTTATCCTTAACTAGACTGTTGTATTTTTTTGACAAATGACTTTCGAATTTTCTTCTTCTTAAGGAGCCCATCATAATTTCACAATTTCCCCCTTTTACTTTGCATTTCACTGACATTACAAAAAAATACATATATAAACAAATGAAACAAATGTTTTTGTTGTTGTTGTTGTTGTTGTTTAGATAAGGCCAACCGTTATGATTGTCCATGGGACCTGGCCTACTAGCATCAATACCTCCTCCTATTTCAATTCTTATTTTGTCCTTGCCATGCGACTTTATAATGCTGGGAAAGCACAAATGATGTAGCAAGCCAAATCGAAAAAATTAAGGATATGATAAACAAAGTCATTTTTGGTAGATTCTGCAAAGCTTTAGATTCCTTTAGGATCAATTTAGGGTTTTACTTATAGAAATAAATCAAACAAATTTAGTCATATATGTGACATATGTGAAGTTGTTGCATTGAATATGTTTTTCGCTTGTAAGGCCGAAGTACATACTTTTCTTTTGCTTTTAGTCCCACATCTACTAGGCCATTGGAGAGAGATGTCCATTTTGCTCTTACTTGTAGGATTTCTAATTAATGATGGAAGATGGCGCAGTTGAAAAGAAATGATTATTTAGTTTTGGGGGTCTCGATTGTATAATATTAAAATTTTGTATTTAGGTCTCCATATTGTTTAGAATATGATTTGAGTCTCGTCCTAACAGTTTACTTGACTGATTGTCCAAAATGGAGACATAAATATAAATTTTGAATATTATATGAGATCTTAAAACTAAATAAAAATATGTAGGGGTTGTGAGATTTAGGTTATCTAGTTTTGGATGGTTGGAGTTGTTGGTGTTTTATTCTATGTGTTGTGTGTGTTCACAACATTCTATTGTTAAAAGATAGTCCCACATCGGAAAATCACACCAATATGTATCTCTAAATATTACTTATGAAGGAATAGAGAGATGCACATGGGTTGAGGCCCAATGGAGGGTGCCATGTGGGGGGATTTTACATAGAGGTGAGAATAAGAAACCAACTTTTGGCCAAAATGAAAATAGATTGGAGCTAAGTCCCGAAGGGGCTTAGCGACTCGGACTCGGACTCGGGCTCGGGCTCGGGCTAATGGGCTTTTTGTGGCTTTTTGATGGCACTTTGCACTTAGCACGACAGCTTGTCGCAAGGCCCACCTCGTGCCTATAATATCAGGAGCATCTCCTCTCTCCAGGGTCACAGAAAATAATCAGAGAATTTCCAGAGAGAGAGAGAAGTGCTGCTGCTATTCCGAGGAGTCGTCGACATTTTTGGCCAGCGTTCTAAAGTTCTCTTCGAACTTGCTGGTTCCTGGAGGCTTGTCCGTAAGGCGGATATAGCTTTGAGCGCCGGTGATCTTTCACCCCAGCAGGCTTTCTTCTTCTTCTGTTGCCTTCGAGAATACCGTCGCTTCTCTTTAGAAGTTATACGGTTCTGTTGCCTTCGAGAAATATTACGAAATCTTTTTAGATTCCCGTAATACAACATCACCTTCTTTAAGGTGTTGTTGCTGGAAACATTGTCTTTACAATAGTTTCTGAATTCGTGGTTTTCCATCGATTGTTCGCCAAGGGACTAACAATCTCAAAGCTATATCGAGAAGATGGATAACTCACGTGCATCGCTCGTCAATACCGACTTTAACAAGTTGGAGAAATTCGACGGCGAACATTTCCAAATCTGGAAACGGAAAGTAACCTTAAACATTCAACTCGTGGAAGTTGATCACGTGCTGAATGAGGAAGAACCGATCGTTCCAACAACCGGAACCGCAGAAGTTATTGCAGCTGCTAAGTCCAAGCAGGCAAAATGGATTAGAGAAAACAGTATCTGTAAACTGTTGATTCTCAATAGCATGGAAGACTCTCTGGCAGAGTCCTATTCCAAGAAGAATTCTGCCAAAGAGATTTGGGACTCCTTGGAGAAATTGTACGAAGATGACGAGAATCGGTCCAAGATCTTCTTGGTTGAAAGATACCACAAGTGGACCTTCGAAGATGAGAAGGCTATGCTGCCCCAAGTAAAGGAGTTTCTGAAGCTGCGCCAAAAGTTGGATGACGAGAAGATGCCTCTTGTCGACAAGTTTGTCGTTGGAGGAATCGTCTCTAAACTTCCTGCGAGTTGGAGCAACTTCTATGCAAGGATGCACCGCAAGAAGCTGGACATATGTATGGAAGATCTCCTGCAAGAGATCCATGTTGAGGACGAGATGCGCTCTCAACAGAAGATGGATTCTCTGTCCAAACAACTGGCGAAAGCAAATCTGGTCCAAGCCAGAGAGTACAAGGGGAAGCAGGCGGCTTCTCCTCACAAGAAGAAGAAGGACTTCACTAATCTGAAAGTGAAGAGTCCTTCATTCAAGAATCAGAAGTCCAAGTCCCATGTGACTTGTTACAAATGTGGCAAGAAGGGCCACTACAAAAGTGACTGCAAGGAACCAGAAAAAGGTGAGACTAGTAAGGTTTCTTTGGTTACTAATCTGGTTGCAATGATAGCGCAGGTTGCAAATGTGGGGGTTGACTCGGACTGGTGGATAGACACTGGTGCGACATGTCATGTCTGCTCAGACAAGGAATGGTTCGACTCCTATGAGCCAACTTCCGAGAAAGTCATAATGGCAAACCAGGCACAAGTTGAAGTACTGGGGATCGGGACGGTGGAGCTGAAACTCACATCGGGGAACACTCTGACGCTTCAAGGAGTGAAGCATGTTCCTGCAATTGCTAAGAACCTGATCTCTGGAAGCCTGCTTTGTAACGCAGGCTTGAGGATGGACATCAATGCTGGCCAGATGGTGATGTCCAAGAAGGGTACATTCTTCGAAAAAGCTTTCCAGACTGAAGGAATGTACAAAATTCAGCTTGTTGTAACCCAGAAAAATGATATTAATGCTATTTCTACTTTGAACTATTCTTTTGAGTTGTGGCATAATAGGCTAGGACATGTTCATTGTAAAAGGATTAACAAGATGTCTAGCCTAGGACTTATCTCCAAGTGTGGGGGTAAGGTAGAGAAATGTGAAGTGTGTGCTCAGACGAAGATCACAAGGAAACCCTTTCACAGGGTCCATCGAAGCACAGATCTTCTGGAGTTGGTTCACTCAGATATCTGTGATTTCAAGCAATTCTCTACAAAAGTCGGGATGAAGTATTTTATTACTTTCATCGATGACTTCTCAAAGTATGCTTTTGTCTACCTGCTCAAGTCTAAAGACGAAGCATTCGAGAAGTTCAAGGAGTTCAGGGCCGAGGCTGAACGGCAAACTGGACAATAACTCAAAAGGCTAAGGAGTGATCGAGGCGGGGAGTATCGGTCTCATGATTTCTCATCATTCTGTAAAGAACATGGAATCATAAATGAGACGACGGCTCCGTACTCTCCTCAATCCAACGGAGTAGCAGAAAGGAAGAACAGAACGTTGACAGAGATGATGAACTCTATGCTGTTGACTGCGGGTCTTCCAAAGAGCTTCTGGGGAGAAGCTGCATTAACGGCTACTTTCATTCTCAATAGAGTACCGTATGCAACTTCGGACATAACACCTCATGAACTCTGGTTCAAAGTCAGACCTAACTTGAATGTCATTCGAGTGTGGGGGTGTCTGGCTTACGTGAAGCTCCCAGATCTGAAGATTCAGAAGCTGGGGACTAGGACCACTAAGGCTATCTTCTTGGGTTATGCCGAGAAGAGTGATGCTCGGAGATTCCTTGATATAGAATCAAATCATATCATTGAATCTCGCGATGCTGAATATTTTGAAGACAAGTTTGTAAGGCACAAAAATATTGTTCTCACGGATCTTCCGGAGAATGATGAGAGTGCAAAGCAGACAGAAGTCCTTAAAGAACCAGTAGTCCAAGAAGAAGCTATTGTCGAAGAGACACCAGTTGAACCAGAACTCGCTGAGCCGTCAACTAAGCGAGTAAGGAGGCCGAAAGACTTCGGAGATGACTTCGTCACTTATCATGTGGAAGCAGATCCGCTTACCTATGATGAAGCGATGAAGACCAGAGATGTTGTATTCTGGAAGGAGGCGATAGACAATGAGATTGACTCAATCACCTCCAATAATACATGGGTGTTAGTTGACCTGCCAGAAGGAGCAAGACCCATCGGATGCAAATGGATCTTCAAGAAGAAGATGAAAGCAGATGGAACCATCGACAAATTCAAGGCCAGGCTAGTGGCCAAAGGGTTTGCTCAGAAACAGGGGATCGACTATTTTGATACTTATGCTCCAGTAGCTCGGATGACAACCATCAGATTGTTAATTGCTCTAGCAGCAATACACAAACTAGTGATACATCAGATGGATGTAAAAACGGCATTCCTTAATGGAGAGCTGACAGAAGAGATCTACATGCAACAACTAGAAGGTTTTGTCGTCAGAGGTCTGGAAGACAAAGTCTGCAAGTTGATGAAGTCTCTGTATGGTTTGAAACAAGCTCCCAAAATGTGGCATGAGAAGTTTGACAAAGTGATAAGGTCAAATGGCTACAAGGTCAGTGAAACAGACAAGTGTGTCTATACTAAGTTTGCTGACGGAAGAGGAGTTATCGTTTGTCTATACGTTGACGACATGCTAATCCTAGGTACGGATTTAAGCTGTGTCACAGAGACAAAGAAATTTCTCTCGACCAAGTTCAGTATGAAGGACTTGGGGGATGCCGATGTTATCTTGCGGCTCAAGATCATCCGGACAGGCACAGGAATAGCACTGTCACAATCTCATTACATTAAGAAAATGCTCACTCGATACGGATATCAAGATCTTCCTATAATTGATACACCGTACCGGAGTGATCAGAAGCTGGAGCCAAATTCGAGAGAAAGCGTCAAGCAATTGGAGTACGCCAGCGTCATCGGAAGCTTGATGTACGCTACTACTGCCACAAGGCCTGACATAGCTTTTGCGGTGGGAATGCTGAGTCGGTTCACTAGCAACCCAGGCGTTGAACACTGGAATGCTGTGAAGCGTGTTATGAGATATCTTAAAAAGACTCAGACATTTGCACTATACTACAGCGGAGATCCGTCAGTAGTGGAAGGTTTCAGTGATGCTAGCTGGTGTTCAGAGGTGGAGAGCGAGTATTCTACAGGTGGATTCATATTCGCCTTGGGCGGAGCTGCTATATCGTGGAAATCGAAGAAGCAGACAATGTTATCTCGCTCCTCCATGGAATCTGAATTCTTTGCATTGGATGCTGCTGCAGATGAAGCAGAGTGGCTTCGGGAGCTCATGTATGATCTTCCAGTGGTTGGAGCTCAGATACCGGCAATCCCGATATACTGTGACAACCAGGCGGCAGCAGCAGTAGCATCAAATGAACTCTTTAACGGAAAAAAGAGGACTGTACGGTTAAAGCACAGAGCAGTGAACGATCTCATCAAACGAGACGTCATTGCAGTGATCGATGTTCGGAGTCAGGAGAACCTGGCGGATCCGTTCATGAAAGGCCTCAAACGATAGCTGGTCGAGGACACAGCAAGGAAGATGGGTTTGAAGGTATTCTAATATTGTGTCATTATAATCCTATCAATAAATTTTATGTTATTGGTTCAAAGAGAAATCTACCAGATATCTAATTTTTTGATTCAAGGGAGGACTATTGACTGGAAAAATGTTAGTTAACAGTGGGTACTTGTTCTGCAGAACATGGAAGGGTTTCGGACCCAGAACCACTGTTGTCTACTATGAATTTTCTACGAAAAATTGATCCTGTGGGAAGGATGGCATAATGCCTTAATGAGTTCTCAGACTGAGTGAAGGTCTGTTATGCTTTACAGGAAGCATGGTAGCACAGCACTACAAGGAGTGTGACTCCATGCTATGTGTGGCGGTGACTCCACCATGAGGTTCTCGAAAGAGGTAAATCCTCGGCTATGTTAGCCAAGTCACAGCGGCGTAGCACTGCAAATAGGCAGTTGGCCTAATGCTGTATATTGAATTAAAGAGGGATGTAGTCAGCACTACAAAGAGGAGGTGTTCCTCATGTTACGGGTGGCACGACACCACAATGAGGTAAACCCGGCTAGGGATAAAGCCTCGGCCTTGCAAGCCATGTCGTAGCGGCGTAACACCGCACAGAAACATAAGGCTTCATGCTGGGTAGTTTGGCACTACAAAGGGGCTAGACCTCATGCTACGGGTAGTATGACACTACGATGAGGTTTCCGGTGATTCGGGGTAAGGTCATCGGCTTAAGGCCATGTCATAGCGGCGTAGCACCGCAAAGGAAGCGTTGGACGCTTCATGCCATGTCTCTTTAATAAAGAACTCACCTATAATGTATGGACAGAAAAATAGGTCGTTTCTTGAGGGTAAATTTGTAGACGCCTAAAATACATACATTGAAATCCAGGCTGGCACAAGGCCTTTAATGTGCAGCCAGAAGCACAGATAACTACATTATGTGAGTGGAAAAAATTACAGCTGTGGTACAGAATTCAAGGCGTAGTCCATTCTTGTATCATACTGTTGTTCAACCCATGCGGGAAGATTCAAGTCGTCAGCGACATCTATCCTAATGCATAATGGACAGTTATTATGTGGAACGCTTAACTCATATATATAGAGATATGTGGGGGATTGTTGGTGTTTTATTCTATGTGTTGTGTGTGTTCACAACATTCTATTGTTAAAAGATAGTCCCACATCGGAAAATCACACCAATATGTATCTCTATATATTACTTATGAAGGAATAGAGAGATGCACATGGGTTGAGGCCCAATGGAGGGTGCCATGTGGGGGAATTTTACATAGAGGTGGGAATAAGAAACCAACTTTTGGCCAAAATAAAAATAGATTGGAGCTAAGCCCCGAAGGGGCTTAGCGACTCGGACTCGGACTCGGACTCGGACTCGGACTCGGACTCGGACTCGGACTCGGGCTCGGGCTCGGGCTAATGGGCTTTTGAGGCTTTTTGTGGCTTTTTGATGGCACTTTGCACTTAGCACGACAGCTCGTCGCAAGGTCCACCTCGTGCCTATAATATCAGGAGCATCTCCTCTCTCCAGGGTCACAGAAAATAATCAGAGAATTTCCAGAGAGAGAGAGAAGTGCTGCTGCTATTCCGAGGAGTCGTCGACATTTTTGGCCAGCGTTCTAAAGTTCTCTTCGAACTTGCTGGTTCCTGGAGGCTTGTCCGTAAGGCGGATATAGCTTTGAGCGCCGGTGATCTTTCACCCCAGCAGGCTTTCTTCTTCTTCTGTTGCCTTCGAGAATACCGTCGCTTCTCTTTAGAAGTTATACGGTTCTGTTGCCTTCGAGAAATATTACGAAATCTTTTTAGATTCCCGTAATACAACATCACCTTCTTTAAGGTGTTGTTGCTGGAAACATTGTCTTTACAATAGTTTCTGAATTCGTGGTTTTCCATCGATTGTTCGCCAAGGGACTAACAGGAGTTTGTGACTCGAGTTATTTAGTTTGTCATTACTAGTCGAGAAAATGAGACTTGTGACACTGTTGTTTGCTCCTGACGACGATTGCGATGGGGATGACTTCATGGACATGGTGTATCGTCAAATATCTCTCGTCCCGGTCCTATTGTTGATTGTTTGCAATTGAAGAGTCGGAGGGTTGTGTGATTGCTGAGATCATGATATAAGCAAACAACATTGTCACAGTTCTCATTCTGGATTGGTTATGAAAAAAAAATTACATAATCCAAATCACACGACCCATCATGCAAAACTAAATAATCCAAGTCGCATGACCCTCACATATTTATGTTTAGTTTTAAGATCTCGTATATCAAAATTTGCATTTAGATATCTATTTTGAACGATCATCCCTAGCAATTCGTTAAGACGATGTTTAAACCCTCTTCTGGTACAACACGGAAATCTAAACACGGAGATCTAAACACAAATTTCTAATATATACTCTCAAACTAAATAACAAAAACAACCACCTCAAGTAGGTTTGATGATAAGTTGGCCATTGGGGGGGGGGGGGGGGGGGGGGGGTTCAGATAATTATTCTTTGAATATACAACTTTTAGAGGAATTCTCTATGTTCTATTGGATTCAAGTCTCGTGAACTCAAGGCACACCCTGTAATTAATGTGCCATCCTCCATTTGACACCGTTTCAACTGTCTCCTCAACATACTATTAAGACCCTTCCCTAATTCAATGGAAGATGGAGTTGCTTAGGACTACAATTGAGCCGAAAGGAGTCAGCTTTGCATGTTCAAGCTAGCATGAAGTTATTGAGTCTGACTTTAGTTCAAGCACAAATTACTGAGTCAAGCTCAATAAATTATCTAGTCAAGCTTGAGCTTGTTAACGAACTTGAAAAATTATGTCTTTGGTTGTATTTGACTAGGCTGATGAACAGCTCAGCTCACAGCTCTTGACCTCGAGCTTGAGTCAATTTTTTTATTTTATTTATTAGATGAGCTAAGCTAGGCCCTTAAGTCTCGTTGAAACTAAAAGAGAGCAAAGCTAATTACATGAAGTAGTCTAATCCCCTGGTGATACAACAGACAGACAACAGACGGTTCAAATGAAAGGAGAACCAATACAGTAATAATCAACCGCAAGCTACATTGACAATCATGGCATAGCATAATCAAAATCAACCGACAAGATAATCATGAAACTAAAGCTCAAAGTCCAATTTTATTTTATTTTTTTCCTCCAGAAAAGCTGGTTTAATTTAACATTTGAAAATAGATAGATAGATGGCTGCTGCGAGAAGCTGCTGCGAGAAGCTGCTGCGAAGTTTTGAAAAGCAACAGCAGCAGCAATCCCATTGAAAAGTGGAAGTGGAAGTGGAAGTGAGAGAGAGAGAGAGTAAAGAAAGGATGCATAGTTCCGATTGGGGCCGTCTGTTATTGATCGGCGTCGGGTTCCTTCCCCTCCCTTTCTTCTCATTCATCTTCCTCCGCACCAACGACAATCGACGACGACGACGGCTAGAGCTCCGATGGGCACTCCTCTTCTTATTCTTCCTCTCTCTTTTTTCCATTATTTTCTCATCATCCTCTTTAACCACGAAGGAGGAGAAGGAGATGGAGATGGAGATGGAGATTCAACAGCTCAAGATCAAACTCTCCAAATTAGGTTGGTTTGGTTTGGTTTGGTTTCTATTCTATTTGGCAATCCCTCAACTTGTATATATGTCTCCGTTATTAGTAGCACATACCAAATTGGCAAATTTATTTGATTGATAACACTAGACTAGACTAGACTAGACTAGGAAGGAAATTTCAATATCTTATTTATGGACTATGTATGCAGAATTTATTCTGGAGGACAATATGGAAATGTTAAATTCTAGAACCTTACATCTGAATGAAAATAGTAAGAGGATCCAGGAGATGGAAGAGAATATTAAATTTCTACACAATTCATTAAGTATGATCAAGGTATGTACGTACGTATCTATGTGTATCATCTTTTTCTCAGCTTTACCGCTGCTTAAGTTAGGCATGTGATTTATTTTCTTATTGCAGACATCACAAGATAGCTCAAAGTCTTCTGAAGAAATGGTTAAAATCATGGAAGAAGAGGTAACCCTCTCTCTCTCTCTCTCTCTCTCTCTCTCTCTCTGCGTGCGTATGCAGATGCATATCACAGTGTATAGCCTTTGTATGCATACATACATGTAGTTATCAGGCGCATGTTGCCACACTTACTATACTCTTGTTTGTGATGTGCAAACGAAAATAAATGCTTAACAATAAACATGTTGGAGTTGGTCCATAGATGACCTGATCCCTCTATTCCACTTTGGGTCAAACCCCATGTATGTGTATTTCAACATTTCAGCATTCATGTATTGAATTGTACACATGCGATGTGTTACATCTAATTGGTTAGTGTGGTAGGGGATATTTCCTAGCAGACTACGTTCAAATTCCACAATCCACAATTGTTTTTGTCATCATTTCTTGCAGAAATTCCTTCGTAGGTAGGTCCAGCTCGGACGTGGAAGCGAGCAGGGCGTGAGCGAAGGGCTCAAAGTGGGACTTTGATGGCATAGTTTGCACTTCGCACACAGAGTAGGCACAGTGCAGAGTATGGGCACGAAGCATCGGGGCTTCAATGCCGTGAGGCAGCGGGGCTTCGAGGCTGCTAGGCTGCTGAGCAGCAAAGTGCGAGGCTGAGCAGTAGAGCGTGAGGCTGAGAGTTGTAGCGCTGTTACGCTGAAGCCTAGCTTCCTGATGGCTATTAAGTTTCGTAATTGCCTGACCACGTTCAGGAATAGTTCTTCCTTTTTAGTGGGACTATTAAGTTTCTGTAACTACGGAGTGGTTGTTCTCTTATAAAAGGAGAGCACCACCTTTGGTAGATCACAGAGTGAAAAAGAAGGATAAAAGCATAAGAGAAAAGGGATCTTTCTCTCGAGCAGTCCGAGTAGTCCATTAGCGCACCAACGCTAGCTCTATGAAGGGAGGTGACAAGGAGAGCGATCCAAGATGCTGGGTAATTAAACTTTCTATGGAAAGAACTCACCTATGTGTATGCACAGGGATGTAGGTCGTCTCTTGAGAAAAAACTTGTAAACATCCACAGGTCAGCAGCCTTTAACACGCGACTAGAGGCACGGTTAATATAATTGTATGAGTTGGAAGAATTGTATCTATGATACTTAATTCAAGGTTTGGTCCATTTTGGATCGTACTATAGTTCTACCCATGGGAGAAGATTCAAGTCGTAAGCGACATCTATCATAAATGTACGATGTACAATTATTGCAGGGAACACTCTTTCACATATTAAACCACTTTGGGACAAACCCAATGTGTGTATTTTGATATTTGAGCATTCATTATTGACTTGTACACATGTGGTGTGCTAGCTCAAGCGGTTAGTAAGGTTGGTTTTTTTTTCTAGTATGCTACGTTCAAATCCCGTAATCAAGCTTTGAATAGGGTGAGCATTATTCGGTTTTGGACCGAAAATCGAACCGAACCGAACCGAATAAGAGGTTCGGTTCGGTTTTAAAAAAATTCGGTTCGGTTTCGGTTTTGGAAATACTAAATTTTTTTATTCGGTTTCGGTTTCGGTTTTGGGTTTCGGTTTCGGTCCAAAACCGAAAACCGAATAAGAAAATTTAATTAATTTATATATATATATATATATATATATATATATGTGTGTGTGTGTGTGTGTGTGTGTGTGTGTGTATATGTTTGTGTGTGTACAATATATATAAGTATTAATATATATAGGTATACTAAATATATATAGGTATATACTAAATATGTCTATGTATATGTAGTTACTATATATATTAACAAAAAAAGCTCAAAAAAATCAAAAATATATGAATAAACCGAATAAACCGAAAACCGAACCGATTTAATTCGGTTCGGTTTGATTCGGTTTTGGGCCAATTCGGTTCGGTTTCGGTTTTGCTTATTCGGTTTCGGTCCAATTCGGTTTTGGGTTATTCGGTTCGGTTTAAACCGAATAAACCGAATGCTCACCCCTTGCTTTGATGGCGCACTTCGCACGTTCGCGTCGGACACGGAATAGGCTCGCTCTTGTGCATAGGGCACGGAGCAGCGAGGCAGTGGCGTTGCGGGGGGTGCTGAGATGCATCGGGGTGTAGTGGTGCAACGGGGTTGTAGGGCAACGGGGTGCGAGGTTGGGAGCGATGGAACCGTTGCGTTGAAGCCTAGCTTTATGCTTGTTGTTCAGTTTCGTTACTGCCTGCCCAAGTTCAGGAGTGACTCCTCCATTTTAGCTGCCATTTATAGGGTTGTTCAGCTTCTTTAACTGACTAAGGAGTGGTTTTTCTTCTACAAATGGAGAGCACCACCTCTTGGCAGATCACAGAGTAAAAAAACAAGGGTAAAAAGCAGAAAAGAAAGAAGGAGACATCGCTCTCGAGCAGTCCGAGTAATCCATTAGCGCTAGCTCCGTGACGGGAGGTGACAAGAAGAGCGTTCCAGAATTTCGTTTGCAACTTAATGCAGTCGGGAGTTGCTGGTTTATGGAAGGGAATCGACGGAGGCGGTCGAATCTCGCTTTGAATAATTGTGGTTCTGAGTCTTCTGACCACTCCATGAGGCTTTTGTGCTAACTTGCTTAGCACATCTTTACAATAGTTTTTGACTGCTTTCCTCTTGTGCCGCATTTTTTTTTTCTGTTAGGCAGTTTTGATTATCATTTCTATTAGCAAGTTCATCCTTCTCTCAAATAACCGTTTGAAGTTAAGTATCCATAGACTTATACGAGAAAATCAACAACAAATAATCCCCATTTTCTACTGGTCTGAAGGTTGTACTTACATTGTCAATGGATTTGCATAGATTCGACTATTATGGGCGGAATCGAGAAAAAACAACTTCAACTATCACATACTAGAATCTAAAGCATACGAAAAGGAGATAGAGATGAAAGCTCTTACTGCAGAAGTCGAAAAGGTCAGTTCTTGTCTTGTTTATATTTATTATGGGCACATCAAATCAGCTGTAAACAGTTCTGTCAATGCTGTAATTTGAACAGTACAAGGATTTTACCATCTATTTTAAGCATTTAATGCGCTTAAATGTTAGATACTAATGTAAAATGCAATCTTTTATCGCTTTTTTGGTTTGCAATGCGTATATAATTTGCTTACAAGTAGTATAACTGTGAACTTGTATTTTGTAGCAGGTTATTTTGTTTAAAAGGAAAGATAGTAACATATCTTTCCGGAATTCAGTTTAGCCTGTGCTTGTAACTTTACTTGGGTTATCTGGTTCTTTACTGGCTATCGAGGAGAAGAAAGCATAGCTTCATTCATCAAATGTATCCACTTTATTTGTGCATAATGGTTTGAATATTGCTTTAAATCTAAGCTCAATGAAGTGGTATACATTCATAGAGTTGTTAGTAAACAAAACTACAAAGATTATGCTCTAGTGCATCTCTACTGTTGTAAGCTTGTGACATTTATTGGTTATTTCTTTGTGTTGGAATATCCTATTGGTATTTTTGGTATGTTGGAATATGTGTTGGAATATTCTGTTAGTATATTTAGTATGTTGGAATATGCCATAGGATATTCCTATAGAGAGTTAATGTAATGAGGAGGTTGTAAGGCTATAAATAGCCAAGAGATTATCAATAAAATATAACAACTATTTCATTATGGTATCAGAGCCACCTTTCCACAAACCTTAACCCTAGCCGCCACCAAACCTACCCTCCGGGCCTCCCCTCTTCTTTCCCCTCTTCCACAGTAGACGCCCCCCCCCTCTCAACCTTGCGCACAACAACCTCATCCCCCCCTCTTTCTCGCCGCTACTATCGCCGCTGCGGTTGCCGCAGTCGTGGCACGTGCGCGCGTCTCCCCCTCCGCCGCACGCAACGGCGCCATTGTTGCCATAGTTCGGATCATTCCGAAAGAGGACATCGATGCCTAGATATGATAAAAACAGACATGTTCGGATCTATGAGCGGACGACGAAGACGAGCATAAGTTATGGAACGGACGTGACGTGATCGGAGAGGAGAAACATTGATGGAGGAGATCATCAAGAAGCTGGATCCTGCAGAGGTTGCGACGTTGATGAAGTTGATGAAGATGTCGGCTGGTGAGAGCACGACACGAACGTCGTCGAAGTTGGAGTTTCCCTCCATCGATCTGAAGCTGGATGGACCAGCCACCTATTTGAGTTGGTCACGGCGGGTGAGAAGAACCCTCGCAGGAAAGAACCTGAAGGGGTTCCTGTCGGGCGAGAACACAGAGCCGGACGAGGGCTCGGCGGGACACGACGAGTGGAAGTCCACTCATATGGTGATATACATCTGGCTTCTCAACTCAGTCCAGTCTATTGCCGCCACAGTAGACGGCATTGAGATGGTGAAGGACGTATGGGAGAAGTTGAGGAGGACATACGATGGCGTGGGGAACAACTTACGAGTTTTTCAGATCAAGGGGGAGATTGATGACGCCGTTCAAGGAGAGAAGATGGTGCAAGAATACGCCACAGAACTGGAGCGATTGTAGTTGGATTACGATCACTCCTCAGATCGGACAAGCTGTGGGGACCCGAAGTGCAAGGAGAGACAGATATGTCTGCAGTAGAGGACAATGAAGTTCCTTAAAGGACTAACTGCAGCATTTGCTCAGATGATAGTCCTACTTCTAGCCCAATCGAATATTCCTACCCTTGAGGAGGCTATCTCAGCAATGATCCAGGAAGAAACACGTATCAAACTGCAAGCAGGGACAAGTGGCCCTCCTAAAGAGAAGTCAGCACTAGTGGCCACCAGTTTGGGCGACACAGGTCCGAAAGAGGAGTATTGGCAGCACAATCGGCAGTGCTACAACTGCGGGAAGATGGGCCATCATCGGCATGCTTGCACCAAACCACTTAAGGAGGGAGATTCAGGCGGTGGACGCGGACAATTCGGTGGACGGGGAACCTTCGAAGGACGAGGCCGTGGTCATGGAGGTCGACGAGGTGGTCGAGGAGGCTATCGAGCAAACCTACTGGTAGCAGAAGGCAATGAAGGAGCTGGTGGTACTTTTACTGAGGAGGACCAGGTACTGATGGGCATGCTGGAATCACTCAGAAGGAAGCAGAGGGCGTCAAACGAGGGAAGCGAGGAGGCTTCTACCTCATTCTCTGCCATGTATGCACATCCATCTGAAGGTACTAACGATCCACTTGCTCTTGCATCTATGTATTTCCCTCGACCGTCAGACTGGATAATTGACTCGGGAGCATCTCGACACGTGACGGGAAAGGCTAGTGAGTTCTCCTCCTACACTCACTTACCATCGACAGACAACATTCAACCAGCTGATGGGATATTCCAGCCAGTGGACTAGAGTGATATGCATGCTTTATAAATAAATATTAAAAATAACGACCATGTATATATAAATGTGTCACACTAATAGAAAATAAGTGATAAACTACATAGTGTGAGCTAACCATTTAAGCTAAGTAACTAGTCATGCTAGATAAAAAAATTAATAAGAAAATTAACTTAGCATGCTAGTATTATATCTCACATTGATTTATATAAAAGGCAACTAAAGGATATCAATGTGAGCTAGTAGCAAGACATCAAGAGAAACATGCTAGATTCTACAAATATAAACTATTTAAAGAGAATCGTTTAGCCTGTTACCAAAGTGGCTCTAGTGGCCACACTTGTGTTGGTGCAATTGCTTGAAAGATGACCTTTGAGCTTTGCAACCACCAACACGCTACTCGGTGCTGTCCCAATACAAGAAGCTCTACCTACAACATTAGACGAAGACTTTGGTATCCAAATAAACTTGGATCCATATTTGTTAGCTTTAGGGACCCATATACTATTTACTCTAGCATTGGTAGAAAAATTCCTACGAATAGGACAGGTTAGACTCATGTGTCCAATACGAGAGCAATAGAAACACCTAATACTAGTGTGTGCACATGTATCGGAATGAGCATGATTATGAACATGTGACATACTAGAATGATGAATATCTCTAGAGTTAGCATGCATGGATTTGGTCTTAAGAATATCATGTTCTAATAGCAAATCATCATGCAAACAAGTAAGAACCAAATTTAGCATTTAATGCATAATTCTTTTTTTCAAATAAAGCAATTCTAGAAATAAAATTATCATTTTGTTTCTTTAAAGAGTCAATAGAAGAATCATGCAAATGATTTAGCTCATGTGTTTGTCTCTTAAGATCTTCTATTGATGAGGAAAGAGATTTGATTTTCAAAATTAAAGCCTCATTCAAACTCTTTAAAGAAACACAAGATGAGTTTTGAAAATCAAGTCTAGATAATAAATCATTGCTTTCATTTCTCAAAAACTCATTAGATTCTTCTAAATGAATAACATTTTCTGAAAGTTCTTCATTTGTAGAATAAAGGTCATCAAGAATCTCTAAGGATTGGTTAGCCATGGCTTTCCACTTAGAGTATTTCTTGCATTTAGAAGAAACATAATTGTCCATGCTACCAGAAGTAAAACCCTCTTTATCGGAGGAGGAGGAATACGATGCCATAGAAAAATTAACAAGGATCTACTCTAAGGATGTTAAGTCTAACAATAGAGTCCTTGCTCTGATACCAATTGTAGGAACCCTAGAAGGGGGGTGAATAGGGTCAAGCTAACTAATCAAGCACTTAGCACAAGCTAATGGACAATTTAAAAATATAAGTGCAAGAGAAGAAGCAAAACAATACCGACATCCGATATATCCTGGTATCCTCCCAAGGGGCACTCCAGTCCCAGAACTCTCTCTCCGACTTTAATCCACTATTATCGCAAATAGTACAGTGTGAGTTTTCATACGAAGGCTCACCAACTTCTTACACTAGAGCTTTAGTCCGAAGGCCTCTCCGACTTCAACCGAGAGTTTGGATCCGAAGACTCTCCAACTTCAACCGAGAGTTTGGATACGAAGACTCCTACTTCAACCGAGAGTTTGGATTCGAAGACTCTCCAACTTCAATCTTTCACAATAGGTTAACAAGATGAAGATCTCACTTTTCAACTCAATAACTCTAACATAATTTGTGGATGGCAAATAAAAGCTTTGTAGAGTTGTTTGTGGATTGGCTTTGGCGGTTTAGAAATTTTTAGGCTCAAAGCATCAACCTTGAATGAAGAGGTTCAAGGCTATTTATAACCAAAGTATTGAAAAGAGCTCAAAGACAACTTTTCAGTCAGCGATCGGTATACCGTCGGTACGAACCTGTATACCGTCGGAATACCAGTCTGGAATTGCAACGGCTAGAAATATAGCCGTTGGGATCATTAAATGTTGAAAATCCGACCGTTGGATTTTCAACGTTACTGAATCGGTATACTATCGGTATAGATCGGTATTCCGTCGGTATGTCGATTTTGTAGACGGAAAACTTTCTGTGAACAAAAATCGGTATACCGTCGGTATACCGATTTTTATCCGAAAATGATCCTGGGCTATTTCTACCCTAGCTTTCGATTTTGCCATCCATTTTTTGTGTTTACAATTATTCCTAAGACTCATTACAGACTCCAGAAATACTGTAGCAGGTGCAAACTTCTTCAGAGTCTTGAAATGATGATAGTATGGCATGGCTTCTTTCCTTGATAGATGTTGGCTTCTTCCTTGACGACAGCTGTCCAAAGATATCCAGTTTGTGAGTGCGTGGCTCCGAAGATGTCGTCGGGCGGTTCAGAAAATTTTTTGTAAAATACTATCGTCTTTGGACCACCATGATTTCTTCATTGCATATGTCTATATTTGATCTTGCTAATTGCTTTTCTGTAAATACATGTTAGACGAACAAAGCAATATACATGTAGCAAGTATGATAAGATAAAGTACATTAGGACTATGCAAAGTTTAAGTATCAATGCTATAGAGATAGCATAATATTAGTGATATCATAATGTTAAACTTAATCGAATAATCACAATTGAAAACATAGTTAGATCATTGGGCTAACAAAAACCTCCTGATAGATATGGTTGGGACCTTGCTAAATTTGTCTCATATAATCACATCTCTTCTTCTCATGGAACTTTTATTGCATCATTGGATAGTGTTACTGTACCTTACAATTGGCAGGTAGCCAAGAACGATCCAAAGTAGAAAGCAGCGATGCACGAGAAGTTGGGAGCTCTGGAGAAGAACCGAACTTGGGAGCTGGTGAGACTGCCAGAAGGGAAGAGAGCAGTCGGATGCAAGTGGATTTTCACTGTGAAGCAGAACCCAGATGGACAGGTTGAACGCTACAAAGCTCGACTGGTGGCAAAAGGATACAGTCAGACGTACGACATCGACTATGACGAGACCTTTGCACCAGTGGCGAAGATGAGTACTGTCAGGACCTTTATCTCTCTGGCAGCCAATGGAGGATGGAAGCTACACCAACTGGATGTGAAGAATGCATTTCTTTATGGGGATCTAGTGGAGGAGGTGTACATGGAGATACCACCAGGATTCGGCACCAATCAAACAGAAGGCAAGGTCTGCAGGCTGAAGAAGTCCCTCTATGGACTGAAGCAGTCTCCTCGAGCGTGGTTTGACAGGTTCAAGAGAGCAATGATAGGAATGGGATATCAGCAGATCAATGCTGATCATACTGTGTTCTTCAGACGAAGTGGAGGCCACATCACCATGCTTGCGGTGTATGTGGATGATATGATTATCACATGCGATGATGAGCAGGAGATCGCCCAACTCAAGGGGAAGCTTGGCAAGGAGTTCGAGGTGAAGGATCTTTGCCCTCTTCGATACTTCCTTGGGATTGAGATTGCTCGAGATACAGAGAGAATTATTTTTTCTCAGAGGAAGTACGCACTGGACCTGCTTACAGAAACATGGATGATGGGATGCAAACCAGCTACGACACCGATATACCAGAAGTTAAAGCTGGATGCTGAAGCAGGAGAACCAGTTGACCGGGATAGATATCAGAGATTGCTGGACAAGTTGATCTACTTGAGCCACACCCGACCTGATATCAGCTTTGCGGTCAGCGTAGTGAGCCGCTACATGTATGACCCCCGGAAGGATCATATGGACACAATGTACCAGATTCTGAGGTACTTGAAGGAAGATCCCGGGAAGGGACTAATTTTCAGAAGGAATAATCATGTGAGCATCGAGGGCTATTGTGATTCTGACTGGGCTAGCTGTGCTGACGACAGGAGATCCATCTCGGGATACTGCATATTTGTATGAGACAACTTGGTCTCTTGGAGGAGTAAGAAGCAGTAAGTGGTGGCCAGATCAACAGCTGAAGCAGAGTATAGAGCTATGGCCTTGGGAGTCACAGAGCTGTTATGGTTGAAGAATATGCTGATGGAGCTGAAGCTGGACCAGAGAGCCAAGATGAAGTTATATTGTGACAACCAGTCAACTATTAGTATTGCCAACAATCCAGTACAGCATGACAGGACCAAGCATATCGAGATTGACAGATTCTTCATCAAAGAAAAGCTGGATAGTGGACTACTAGAGCTGGGCTATGTTCCAACCAAAGATTAGGTAGTAGACGAACTGACCAATAGGCTTAGCTCTGTCAGTATGATGAGAGGATGTGACAAGATGGACTTAGTGAATATCTTTGGTCCATCTTGAGGGGGAGTGTTGGAATATCCTATTGATATTTTTGGTATGTTGGAATATGTGTTGGAATATCCTATTAATATATTTGGTATGTTGGAATATGCCATAGGATATTCCTATAGAGAGTTAATGTAATGAGGAGGTTGTAAGGCTATAAATAGCCAAAAGATTATCAATAAAATATAACAACTATTTCAACACTTTGACTACATTCAGTTTTTTCTAGTATTTTTATTTGCTGCTCCAGATTCAAATTGATCTTGGTTCATCTCTATTTATATACCCCTTTTGAAGTGAGTGATGCCCTCTTGTTATCGCGTTGTGAATATTTCCACATCCCTATTCCGTGTGGATTCTGAAATGCCTTCTTCTCACCTCCTTTAGGGACAGCTTATGATGGATCATCTTTTATCCAATTAAGAGTTTCAGTCTTTGATTTATTTTTTTTGCTTGGTGAAGAGAACATTGATGGCAAAAGAATATTAATAAATTGCAAAAAACTTTGTTCACTAGGTCGTGGCATTGAATTCATCTGTCCCACTTCTGCTCGGTCAACTGAATCAACAACAATGGGATATGAAATGATATACGACTTTGGAACAGGGAGGGAAGCTGATTTGTCTCCATGAACTTTTGGGCCATAATGGGAAGAAATTATAGCAAATTGATGGGATTTTTCTGTCTATACTATAGACTAAAAAATATTTGTAAATTCTTCTGGTTGTAGATTAGAAATTCTCTTCTAAAATGTGTCAGTCCTCCCAAGTACCTACAAAGTACTCTTGAACATGGTTTTAGATTTCCTTATATATGCTTATGAATTTTTGTTTTCCTCAAGCCACAACAACAACAACAACGAAGGCTTTATCCAAAATTTCTGGGGTTGCTGTTTGAATCCTCTTCTGCCATTCGGCTCTATTAAGGGCCATGTCCTCTGTAACACTAACAAGATCAATATTCTTCTTTAACACTTCAAACCATGTTCGTCTACGCCTAACTGTAGTCCTAGCGGTTTCATTAACTATATTATCGCTCCTCCTTACGGGGTCATCTTTGAGTTTGCGTTACATATGTCTAAACTACCAAAATCGATTTACCCTCGTCTTGTCTTCAATTGGTGTCACCTCTAACTTCTCACGGATACACTCATTTCTTATTCTATACTTTAATGTATTACCACTCATGACTCATCCATCTTAGCATTCTCATTTCAGCTACAATGACTTTCTGGACATGTTGTTTCTTAATTATCCAACACTCTGATCCATAAAGCATGGTTGACCTTATATTCAGTCTTCTAGAATTTTCTTTTCATTATCTTGTTTCATCAAGCCACTAAACATTTAATATATGTAACAGCCTGGTTGAGTTTATAAGATGATGTGACTATTTTCTGTTAAAATCTTGCATGTCTCCTAACTTTGTCATAGTTGTCTACAAACACTTATGATTTTGCTTCATATGATCAGTGCTTAATTATGACAGAATTGATGTTTATATGATTAGATGGAAAATATTGTTACAGAACAATGGGTTCAGATCCAACAACTTGAGCAAGCACTTCAAACAATGAAGGTTCTTTTGCAAATTCCAAATAGATGATTTGAATGAATCTGGAAGTTCACATATTAATACATAATTCTTCTTTACTTGTTTGACTTATTTATTTGATAGATTATGGCATCAAAAGTTCGTAAAAAGTCTGAACCAAAGGTCCACAAGAAGCAGCCCAGAGAGTGGAGTGTTTTAAAGGTACTTGTTGTATGCTCATATGTTTTTATGTAAATGTGATGTTTTATCAATTTTTTTTTTTTTTTGTCTAAAATCAGATGTGCTTTCTTTCTTTATCCTATGGTAGCTTCTATGCATCAGAAATCAAGTTATTATTTCTATATTTTTCTTAGGTATGTAGAGTTATTTTCCAGATAGTTAAATGAGAACAAAATGTGCTCATGCACATAGTCCTAGTCACTACTACAACCTACTCATATCTACAAATGTTTCTTGTCCAGTCAACCAATATTGTTACATGCATTTCTTTCTCGTTTGTAACCAATCTTGTTTGTACCTATTTGTAAGATTATTGTCTAAAAGGATATATCTCCAAATTCAAGAACAAGCCACTTTTTTATTTGCTTCACACAAGTAACCTCCCTTCGAAGATCTTTCCTCTCACAGATAGTTAAATGACAATAAAATGTGGTCTTGCACGCAGTCCTAGTCCCTCCTACAGCCTACTCATGGCATCAAATGTTTCATGTCCAGTCAACCTTTATTGTTACTCTCTTTGCATTTCTCACGTTTGTAACTGATCTTGTTTGTAACCACCAATTGTAACATTATTGTCTAAAAGGATATAACTCCAAATTCAAGGACAAGCCAATTTTTTTATGTGCTTCACAAGTTACATCCTTTGAAGAACTTTCCTTATGAATAGATTTAAACTAGTTGTGTTTTGTGCTTCTCAGTGATATCCTATGATTTAGTGTTGTACTATATACTGGCTAGTGGTTGCTTATATTGCAGAAAATATGTTATATATATATATATATATATATATATATATATATATATATGGGGACGGCTGGCATCATACATAATGTAAATGGAGATGTACTGAGGTTGGGGTTGGGGAGTAACCCCTGATTTGTAATCAGTTATTAATCAATAGAATTACCTTTTTTCAATATATATATATATATATATATATATATATATATATATATATATATATATATTTCCAGAGAAAATGTTGTTCATATCTGTATCATATATGTACCCTTATATGTTTCCATATTTGTGTAATTACATATGTACCTATTTGAAACTATCTATATCTCGTATTTGAATCATGTCTTTATCCATATCCATGTATGTATTCCTGCAACATAGGTGGATCATAATTACTTGGATAGCACATGGGTTTCTGTATCGATATTTGATCCATATTTGTACCTTGTCCAGCCATTTTGGCTTTATCTCTGTAACATATTATGCCAAGAGCCCGAAAGACAGGCTGATATCTATATTGGTGGGAGATGCATAAAATCTCCCAACGTATATCGGGTGCTTTTTTCATCGTCATCACCCAAGCCTTTTTCCATTAGAATGAGGTTGGGTTATGAAGCATAAGAAAGCTCCATAAACGATTTAACGAAGTTTCTATAAGTTGCTGCCAACCTGATGCCAGCTCTTTATGTTGGTGCCAAATCCCTGGCCAAGGTAGCTCTATAAAAGGTGCTTCTTTCTTTTCAAATTTGGATTTGATATATTTCTTGTTCATGATATTTTTGTGTTAATTTTGCATATAAAAGTCTTTTCATCGCCATCCAGCAATATGTGACTTTATATTACCTAGAATGCAGGACTAGTTTAGATATCAGAAAATCATGTTCTGAAATATTTTTATTTGAAAAAAAAAAAAAAAATTGCTTCTGGTGTACAACAAGATGGCAGATTGAGGACTGCATATCTAGAGTATTGTTTATCTCGCAGTTGCTGAATACATTTGGTAAATGGTACACAACATTCTGGCTCCTGAGCAGCACGAGCTTGATATACAATGTGTTACATCTTAAAGACAAATTGGCCTTTGTTGCAAGCTGCAGACAGGATTTGGTTAGAAAAGGGAAGGGAGCAAGGAGGGGTAGTGCCACTTGATCTCGAGGATGAAGAAGAGACAGCTTAAGTTCCGAGTACATGATGTAGACTGTGATTGTAAAGTGAATATGTTAAATCATGTATCTTTGCTAAACCATATGAAAGAGTTTGGGAGTGTCAGTTAACCTTCAACTGAAGGGGGAAGTGGGGTGGTAAAGAAGCAAAAGATAGCCAGTCTTCAAACATGTTCAGATCTACCAATCCTTATGCAGGCAGAGTTGTTGGTGAAAAGGTGTAGGGAAGGAAAGAGCGGACTCCAGAGGAGGAAGAAGAGGCAACATTTGACAAATTGGCCTACCTTGTTATCAGATTAGAGTACATGTCATACATGTCAAATCATGTATCATTGTTAAACCCTACAGAAGAATTTGGGGTGTCAGTGACTCTGGTTAACTTTCGTGCTTGTTGTTACTTGTGTTTTAGAATGTTAGCTTGAGATCCCACTTCAGTTAATTGAGTTTGGAAACTCAGTTCCCAGGTTTTCAGCAACTTACACATTTCCAAATTTATTTTCCTTCAAAACTCAATGAAAGTTATTAAATCAACTTCCTTCCCTTCTTCCGCATCCCCTCCCCATATATCAATTGTACCTGGACATGGTGCCACAACTGGAATATCAAAGTGGATTCTCTGCTTTATTAACACATCAAACTATCTTTCATACACGTTATCAAAGGTGTACTGCAGTAATCAAAATGAAAGTCACATGATTTGAATATCAATGACTAGATTACTCACTTTGCTAATATATGAAATTATTATTTGTGCAGGTTATCAAAGGTGTTCGTCGCCGTTATCTTCCAGAAGTTGCTGACTTGCCTGATACATTCTTTCTTGGAAATTATATCTCAAAGTCGTCCATATCTCGAGCTTATGATCATCTTAAAACAACTTTCTTAGCTGCAAAAAGATGGCATCATGAGGTTTTGAACTTATATATTCTCCTCTTCATTACTGTATTCTAGTTTTGTTGCATTTTTAGATGGTATAGATATTGCAAGGCATAAGACATGAAGCAACGATATAAAATGATGAAAGGGCCATATATATTACCGAGTTCTTACACTTTTGGGGATTGTTCCAGTAAGAAGGTCCAATTATTTATTTGAATAACTAATCTAGGATTGCTCCAGTAAGAAAGCCCAAATATTTATTCTAATAATATAGATTAAAAAATAAGCTAGAATTTAGGGAATCAATTGATTTTGCCGAGGATATCTACTATGGAAGCCATTTACTTGCTAAGACGAATAATGGGAACATGTCCAGAAATGAGCATGACTAAAATGAGAATGCTAAGATGGATGAGTGACAATCATGGCAAGTCGGAGGTTGCACCAATTTAGGAGAGGAGGAGAGAAAACTGTCTCAGGTTGTCAGCGCGTGTTTGCAAAATAGACCAATAGATGCACCGGTTGGAGGGAGCAATAAGACATTAGTTAAAGGATATGCTAAAACTAGGTTGGAGGCCTAATGGACATGGATTGAGGATGTAAAGAACGATATGGTTTTTGCTAATGCTACGAAGGATATATCCCTTAACTGAGCTTAATGGAAGAAATATACTCAATTTTTTGGGATAAAGGCCTTATTGTTGTTCTAGATATGTCTCACTACTTAAAGGTGGCATGCCAAACCGCTAGGAGGCACCTTAGGATCAATTAGATTTGGGAGTAATCACTTGCTTTAAAGTGATGTTTGAGCCCCACTCCTTCCCTGCAAACCTTGCATCCAACATTTCTGAAGGACAGCAGAATGCTACATTAGTAACTGTTTTTGTATTTGTGTCTTCATTGCACCATAGCTGAGTGCTAACAAGCCCAATTCCTTCTGGAGGCATCAAGAAATTTGTGCATCGTCCATTTGTTGGTGGAATATGTTGCGGAGACTTGGCTCTAAAGCTGGATCTATAACAATTGTTAGGGGAGAAGTTGATGCATTAAAGATAGGGATATTTTAGCAAATGCCCCCATTCCAAATGATGAAACTAGCATATGCCCCCACTATTCTTTTTAACTAACAAATACCCCCACTCCATAGTAAAACAACAACAAAAAAATCTAAAAAAATGGGGGGTATATCTTAATTTTTTTACTCTTCCGTACCAAAAAATGGGGGTATTTGGTAGTTAGAAACAATAGTGAGGGTATATACTAGTATCAACATTTAGAATGGGGGCATATGCTAAAATATCCCTTTTATGAGATATTTAATTGACAGAAAATTTAGATGTGGCCCAGGGTCCTCTGAATCAAATCACTTTTAGTTGGATAGATCTAACATGAAAGCTATGTTGTTGCTTTGTCCACTGGTCGAACTTATTTGGACAAAAGGAAAGCAATTTGCATACATGTAACAAGATGGGTATGGAATATACAAGAGGTAACATGGTTACCATTCTACCCCCAACTTGGGAAGCAGCTGATGCAGATTGCCTCTAGGATGCTGGTATAATAATTAAATCCCAGTTTAGGTTGGATTATTGAGTTGAGCTTATGCGTAGTTCCTCTGAAAAGGGATATTTTAGCATATGCCCCCATTCTAAATGTTGATACTAGTATATACCCTCACATTTGCTATACTTTGGCCTTCAGTAACAGCCCTAAACTGTGTCAAAACATCCTGAATATTAATGAGTTATTATCACCTACCCTGGTCTCACTGAACTAGCATAAATGTATGATGTCAGGTTGACTTCTTTGTTAAGTTTCTAAACTCACAAATCCCAATTGGAGTAGGAACTGGGCCCCTAACACAGTGACGGAACACAAGTGAAAATAAATGGGCGCCAATAATTATATTTTTGTAGAGAATAATTGTTGTGTTTTATTGATTGGCTACTCCACTACTTATAGGGAGTCTAGCTCCTCTTCATATTACATTTTCCAATGTGGGACTAAATCCCTTATTAGTTCTCAACACTCCCCCTCAAGATGGGCGATAGATATTAATCATTCCCATCTTGTTACATAGCTTCGACAGACTTAATGAACTAAGACCCTTAGTCAGACAGTCTGCCACTTGTTCTTCTGAGCGAACATGATCAATCTTCAGTATCCCTTGTTCCAGCTTCTCTTTGATGAAGAATCGATCGATCTCGATGTGCTTCGTTCTGTCGTGCTGAACTGGATTGTTAGCTATACTTATTGCAGCTTGACTATCGCTCAGAAGACGTAACGGTGCTCCCTTGTCCAGTTTCAACTCTGTCAGTAACGCTTTCACCCACAACAACTCCGACACTCCTAAAGCCATTGCTCTGTATTCTGCTTCAGCTGTAGACCGTGCTACCACAGATTGTTTCTTGCTTCTCCATGAGACCAAGTTTCCTCCTACAAAGACACAATATCCCGTGGTAGACCTTCTATCGTCTATGCAGCTCGTCCAGTCTGCATCGCAGTATCTCTCAACTTCTATACATCCATTCTTCTTGAACCATAGCCCTTTCCCTGACGTCCCTTTCAGATATCTCAAGATCTAAAACACTGCATCCATATGACCCGTTCTTGGATCATGCATGTAGCGACTTACTACACTCACCGCAAATGAGATATCAGGGCGAGTGTGCCCCAGATAAATCAATCTCCCTACAAGTCGTTGATATCTTTCACGATCAACTGGCTCTCCTGCTTCTGCTCCTAACTTGCACTTCTGGTCAATTGGAGTGACTGCTGCTTTGCATCCCTGTCTCCTTCAGCAAATCTAGTGCGTATTTTCTCTGTGAGAGAACAATTCCTTGTTCGTCTTCACACACCTCGATACCTAGAAAGTACCTCATCGCTCCTAAATCCTTCACCTCAAACTCCTTCGCGAGTTTTGACTTCAACTTAGCGATCTCGACTTCATCATTACCTGTGATTACTATATCATCCACGTATACAGCAAGTATAGTGATGTGGCCTCTTGCATGCTGAAGAAAGACCGTATGATCTGCATTTGCTTGATGGTATCCCATGTCTGTAACAACCTTTCTGAATCTGTCAAACCAGGCTCGAGGAGATTGCTTGAGTTGATTAGCGACTTCTTCAGTTTGCACACTTTTCCATGCGATGTCCCTCCGTCTGATTCTGTAGCGTAGCACCCTGGCGGGAGTTCCATGTACACTTCTTCTTGTAGATTCCCATGAAGAAAGGCATTCTTCACATCTAACTGGTATAGCTTCCACCCATAGTTTGCTGCAATGGAGACCAGAGTTCTTACGGTGCTCATTTTCGCTACTGGAGCAAACGTCTCATCATAGTCGATGCCATATGATTGTGTGTATCCTTTTGCAACCAACCTTGCCTTGTATCGTTCCACTTTTCCTTCTGACGTCTCCTTTACTGTGTACACCCATTTGCATCCCACAGTTTTCTTCCCTTTGGGTAATGGAACCAGCTCCCACGTCTTATTTTTCTCCAGTGTCCCAAGTTCTTCCATCATTGCAGCTTTCCACCTTGGATCTTTCTTTGCTTCCTGCCAACTTTTGGGCAACGAAGTAGAGTCTAATGATGCAATGAAGGCTCGATAATTCGAAAAAATGTTAGAATAAGACAGGTAGTTGGCAATATCATGTTCATAATCATCAAAACGACTAGGAGCCTTACCCGCATTGATGCGAGAAGATCTCCTTAAGGGAGCAATAGGTGGTGGAGAGATCATACCATCAGAGTCAGAGAGATCCGCATCAGAATCAAATTGATTCAGTGCGGGGGCAACATCTTCAAGAGTTGGAGCAGGAGTAGACGAGGGACTTGGTACAGTAGGCACAGGGCATGGTACAGGCACAGTACTGTACTTCTGCTGTCTCCTTCTGTAGACTTGGAGCTCCTTTGTCATTGTCTGCTGCTCTCCAATGTTTAACATATGTATCTTCTTCATCTTCTGTATCGGAGTCACTGCTTTCTCCCCATGTCGTCCAGTTTTCCACGACCGGGCATGGGACCGAACCGACCACCACAGATAGGCTTATTTTCTCCCTCTCACATCTAACACCCTCTGTGTTAGGTGTGTCACCAAACGCTGAACCGTCATCCGAACCATAATATGGTTTCAGTTCTCTGAATGTAACGTCCATGCTGACAAACATCTTCCGCTCAACTGGGCTCCAACACGCGTATCCCTTCTGAGTTGCCGTGTACCCGACAAAGACACATTTAACCGCTCTAGGATCCAGTTTGTCAACTCCTGGCCTATTATCTTGGACAAAACATACACACCCAAATACTTTCGGTGGAACAGTGTACATGGTTGCACCAGTTAGCATCTCCAACGGTATCTTCCAGTCCAATACCTGAGATGGCATTCTGTTGATGAGATAAGAGGCCGTTAACACCGTCTGCCCCCAAAAGTATTTCGGGACATTCATAGCCAGCATCATCGTCCGTGCGACCTCCAGCAGGTGTCTGTTCTTCCGTTCGGCCACACCATTTTGTGCCGGAGTATAGGCACATGAAGTTTGGTGTAGTATTCCATGAGTGGATAAATACTCAGCAACCTTCTTATTTGTATACTCCGTCCCATTGTCAGACCGTAAGCACTTAATTTTAGTGCCATATTGAGTTTCTACCCGGCGATGAAAGTCGCGAAACGCCTCAAATACGTCACTTTTATTCTTTATAAGGTAGACCCATGTCACGCGAGTATAACAATCAATAAAAGTGACGAACCATCGAAAATCGTTAATACCGGTTGTAGGACAAGAGCCCCATACGTCTGAATGTATCATATCAAATGCAGCTGAACTTCTACTTCCTGAACTCACATACGTGCTTCTGGTATGTTTACCCAACTCACATGCATGACAAAATAACTTCTCTTTATTAGCCCTTTGGTATAAGGACGGATACATGCGACTAATAATTTTAAAAGAAGAATGACCGACACGCTGGTGGTGGAGTAACAATTCATCTTCTACACTGTTCCGTAAATCTTTTGGTGGTGTATCTGCTACCAGAGATGCCAATGCTTTGTCCAGTCCAGTCCTGTCCAAGTACCACAACCCCTTATGCCATGTGCCAGTCCCTAGTCGTCGTCCTGTCCCCTTCTCCTGAAAAGTCACCGTAGGAATGTCAAAGGAAACAGTACAGTTAAGATCAAGAATAATGGCACTAATAGAAAGAATATCGACAGAAAAAGACGGAACATGTAAGACATTGGTGAGAGTGAGAGAAGGGGTGCATGCGACAATGCCTTTACCCATGACAGGGCTGGAGTTACCATCAGCAGTCTGAATGCTCTCCGGTGTCGGTAGGTGAGTATAGTCCTGGAACTCACCGCGGGACCCCGTGACATGGCGAGATGTCCCAGAGTCCATAATCTAACCTGGTTGGTGGACAGCTGCTGCAAGAGCACGTGGAGGAATACCTGTGCTGGTTTGGGCAAAGCAAGTGATGTGATCCCCCCGAGGTAGATGACGTCCCATGACTGCCGTCCGAACCCAGCTTCGTGCTGCGTAACTTCGCGAGGAACTCCTTCTCAAGAGGGGTTAACTCAGCCAGGTGATTGTCACCCCCTTCCTCCGCCAGATTAGCTTTGTGTCCTCCAGAATAATTTCTTCTTCTATCAGCATAACCGTCTCTACCACCTCGACGTCCACCGCGACCCCGTCCACGATCACTCGACGGACTTTGCAGGGGTTTTGGACAAAATCTGATGTAATGCCCTGAGTCACCACAGTTGTGGCAAACATCGGCCACAGAGGGAGGCTGATTGAAGGCGGCAAGAGCAGATTTGTCAACAACGGCTTGCTCCCCCTGGAAATAGTCCTTGTTGGGCATCAACTTCAATCGAGCCTCTTCTTGTGCCATGGCAGCTATGGCTTCTTCTAAGGTTGGAAGCATGGGCTGTGCTAGGAGGACATTCCTTCTATGCTCAAACACAGGGTTAAGTCCCTTCAAGAACTTCATCATCCGTTGTCGCGAAATATAATCCAGAAACTTTTGGAAATGTTTCGCAAATGCTGGTTCGACTTGTGCATCTTCCATCCCAAGAGGATCATAGTGATCCAGATCAGACCAGTACTTCTTCAACAGTGCTGCATACTCAGAGATGGTACGGTCGTCCTGGGCCACCCTATCAAGTTCATCCTGCAGTTGGAAGATCCGCATAGGATTGCCTGAGCCTGAGTACATATCCTTCAAAGTCCGCCATATATCAGCAGCAGCCTCCATCGCCTCTACATTGCCAGACACCTGGTCGGTCAAGGAGGCTATTAACCATCCAGCCACAACATTGTTGACAATTTTCCAAATAGCAAACTCCTTTGAGGAGGGATCATCTGGCGCCTTGGTTTGGCCATTGACGTAGCCAACCAAGCCTCGTCCCTTCAGCGTCCGCATTGCCTGCCGTGACCATTTCAAGTAGTTGGACGTTCCTGCCAACTTCGTTTCCAGCTTGTCCAGCTTCTCCATTTTGTAGGGTGACGGATCCACATCAGTATGGATCACACGTGGGGTTGCCTTGGTTATTCTCTTTGATAAAATATCATCAACCAAGGCCTTCATCTCTTCTGCTGTCAGTTTACCACTGATCGAATCCATGGCGTCTGCAACTGAGATCCGTCGTCGTCGTCGTCTTCGTCGGCTTCGTCGACGTCGTCGTCTTCGTCGGTTTCGTCGTCGTCGTCTTGACATAAAGTCTTCAACAGAGACTTTACTAATGCGCTGTCAACGTGGCCAACACCGGCGCGCGCATGTAGATCCTAATTTGTAGATCGAGAACGGAAAACAAATAAAGCATTTGTAATTCCGGAGGGCGTAATCTAGGAACAGATGGTGCAAATAAAGCATTTGACAGCCAACCGTCTTCGAATAACCGCCCACATAATCTCTCTCAAATTAGGGTTTTTTTTTCTCTCTTTTTTTTTTTTGAAAAAAGGGGGGGGGGGTGCGTCTGGTTGGGGAAGGGAAAGAAATTTTTTTTTGTGATTATGGCTCTGATACCATGTAGAGAATAATTGTTGTGTGTTTTATTGATTGGCTACTCCACTACTTATAGGGAGTCTAGCTCCTCTTCATATTACATTTTCCAATGTGGGACTAAATCCCTTATTAGTTCTCAACAATTTTCTTAGCTATAATTTAAGTATTCTACGTACATAAAAATTTAAAATAATAATGTAACAAGTTAAGAATAATATTGGAGGAATGACAAAACAGTTTTCATTTCAAATGACAAAAAAAGGACTAGAAGGACTAGTTTGAGTCCCAGACACGGAAAAAAAAAAAGGTTCAATTTCAAATGGCAAAAGGCCAACCAGTGCCACCCTGAGCATTTGGTGTTGCCTTTCTCGAACATTTTGTGTATGGTAAAAATGACAAAAGTTGCAAACCAAAAACATTCCTTTTTGGTAAAAGTAGCTCTAAATGTAGCTGTACGGATATGTAAGTTAATTATAGGAGAGTTATATCTTTATGTATATGCTATAAGATTAAAGTTATTTCTACGTACATGTACATTATATGTATACTCTAATTCTCTTAGAAAGAAAGTTGTTATCCTGACTTAAGTTAGAGAGGAGGCCAATCCTATATAAATATGCATGTAGAGATCAGAGGGAGTTGGATGCAACAAGATCTCCTATCATTCTACATATATTTGGGTGGGGCCATGGCCCACCTTGGCACCAACTGAGGTCCGTCGTTGCTAACACACCCTCACAATTGTAATGAAAAAGTTTACCAGTCTCATAGGGACTGCTTCACAGCCTTAGAATGATTTGTTTGCATCTTTAATTAGATCTTTACGAAAGCAGAGAAACTATTATGATACAATTTTTAGACTTATTAGACTTCTGTAGTACATGCTTTCCGAATATATACTGCCAGTCTTTGGCAAAGTTCCATGCGATGATTATCTATTCCAATATCATTACCTTGTGCTGGAAAGGTTTTGCTTGGAAGTTGGAATTTGTTTTTATGTAAGCGTGAAATAATGAACATGACCTTACTGATCCGGATCTAATTTGATTTATCCAGCTGAAAGTAATGCTAAATGGTTTCGCCTGTTTAAAGCAATCTTTTTTACTTGATCTGATGGTAGCTACTTTATCTATCTAGCTTCAAAATTTGGTCAAATGGGCATTAGAGAGGAACGAATTCACTGCTCCTCTTGCCAACAAAGAGGTCATCTTTTTTGTGGTATTCTCTTCCACCAAAAAACTATTTATTAATGGAGTGTGAAATTTTGCATCTGCCATTTGTGAAACATCACTCACTCGTCATATTTTTTGAAACTTACAGGCCTCTGCTATCATCATTATACCAATATTCAGTGTGGGTTTCGTGCTATAATAAATCCTTCAGCCCGCCAGAGCAAAGTCTAGAGATCCCTTGTTTTGATGATCATATGCAGTACACGGTTATTTCCAACTTCTGATCTTATTTGTTAAAGAGAGTGAAACTGCTGGTTGTGGACATGCAAATATTTTACTTACCTGCCTTAGCTTATTAGTACTATAGCTTGAAAGAGCTCATCCCTATAAGATGTACATATGCCAAAATTTTAATGTTTGAATAACATACGCTTCCCTTTGTAGTTATTGCTGAAAATCAAAACCTCTGTTGTTTGATACTTAAATTTGTTTGATCTGAATCCTTTGTTTCTATTTTGTCCCCTTTGAAACTCGCATGCTCAGATTCACTCTTTGATGGGGCTATGGTTGTTGGACTTACCACTTATTTGCTTACATTCTTATGTTTTATGTAACTAGGAAACTAGTGGATGACATAGTTAGATTTATCGGTTATGTTCTTATATTTTATAGAACTAGGAAATTAGTAGGATGACATGGTTGTTGTACTTAGATTTGTTGATGTTATAGAGAAATCAAAATTTGATAATTCAAACGTGATTCAAATAAGTCATCCACATTTGAGTTTGAAAATCAAGAAGAGATCAGGATGGACAATATAACCATGCCAAAATTAAGTTTTTAAACAATTAGAGAAATGTGCCTCAACTAAGGCTATGTTAGTTAGAGAAGTTGATGCAAATAAACCATGTTAGAAGGGTATTCTTTAGGCACATTTTACTTTCTATCCTCTTCAAATAAATTCCAATGTTCGTATATTTTACAGTCTATCTTCCCAACAATTTATACAAAGTTGGAGGTCCCTATAATTTTTTTTTGTTCTTTTAAGGTTGGGTTGGGGATTATCTATTAGTTTTTTTTTAAAATAATTTATTTTAAAAAAAAAATTAAAAAAAATCAATTTTGAGATAATTTTTTACAACAGTACATCACATATCAATAGAAGTACTATAAGAACCAGAGAAAGTTCATGACGGTCTCGAAAGAGATTGAATACTATAACACACCATAATGCTACTGAAGTAGAGTAGCATCTCCTGTAGAGAAAGTTCATGATGGTCTGGAAGATGTCGTGAACCAAATATCCAATTTCTCCATAATAAGCATATTGTTCAAGTCGATATATGCTTCTCAGATTCCAGAAGAGAATGAAAAATAGATATCGTACTCGACAACAATGAGAAATATTTATTTTTACACATACTCAAGAGAAATTTGGAATCGAAAATAATTTATCATGTGAGTAATAAAAAAGTATATAACAAGTAGCTTTTAAATTGGTGTTTGTAAGAAAACAAATATTTATGTATATAACAAAATTCGGATGATAACAAAATTATCAACTTGTTGTCTATACTGTATCTACTTAAAATTTGTACATATAAAATTATTTATTTGATTTCTTTTTAAACCAAATAAATTGTGTGTATGAATAACAACACATAATTCTTCAAAAAAAAAAAAATAACAACACATAATCTATAAAATTATCTGTGTTACTTAATTCAAATAAATTTTATATATGGTTAAGAATAAATTTTATATTGATTTAAAAAAAATTAAAATTGGTACTGGGCGGAACTCTCTTCCAAATATATTTTTTTTCTTTTCTACCGCTAATTCTTCTTTGAAGATGTAGTATTTTGTAGAAAATCTTATGTAATTATTTGTATTAATTTGTTAATATTCTTTCCTTGTTATTAGTTATGAACTGACATGGAATAATTATTGACCTTTCTTAATCCTATCAGAGAGTAATTTGAATAGAAACTTTAGGAGGGAACAAACTCTTTTGGAATCATCTGAAATTTTATGAGACATTTTATTGAGAGAGAGAATTTTCGATGCGGGCCCAGGGCCTCTATAATACAAACGGTCCCTCCCCCCGCGATTATGGTAGATTGTTTGTGTATATATATATTGATAGCTCTTATGTTTGTTAAAATCGGTATTGTTTGTTGCTGACAAAATAACAAATTGGCAAGTTAGATTCAATATGGATGAGTCAAAGACAATAATAAACTCTGATCACATGCTGGGATTTGAAGATGCTAATTAAGAGAGGAGATTAAAAAAAACGGAATGATACATGTATTGATAATTAAGCACAACTGTTTGTTATTAAGAAAAGACCCAAATAAATTGTATTTATTTATTTATTGTAAACAAGAGGTCATAATTCTATAACCCACCATGAACACAATATATATATATACTCTGATCAAAAAAAAAAAAAAAAAAAAAAAATATATATATATATATATATATACTCTGATCAATCAATGTATGAGAAGAGGGAGGGTTGATGGTGATTAGTGGTCGTCGTAGTGGGTGGTGCCGGAGGAGAAGAAGGCGTTGAGAGTGGGCATGATTTCAGGACGTTGGTGGCTGAGGAACTTGCGGAAGCCATGTTGGCTGTACTTTTGCCCTTCTTCACTATTTTCCAACACAGCTGTGCTGCGATGGGCTTTGTTGATCCTGCAATTGCATGCACGTGTATATATATATATGTATGCAATTATTACTTGGAGAAGAGAAGGTTGCATGAATGAATGATTTATAGATTGATCGAACCTGACATCAGGATTCATTAAGGCATTCCTGGCAAGCTGGAATACGCACAAACTCGTCACAAATGTCATGGCAGCCATCAGTGGGTAAACCTGCCGGGCACACACACACACACATATTATCAATTAATCCTTACTTTCTACTACTAAATGCTACTACTACTACTACTACTTATTCAATGCTACTACATATATAGCTAACAAAAGAAATTATATGGATGGATGGTGTTGTAAGAGTTAGTAGCTAGCTAGCGGAAAAGAATAATTAGGAGATCAATTAAGCTATCAAAAGAATGAAGAAGCTAAACCTCTGGTTTCATCCAACGTGCCATATCCTTCTCCTAATGAAACTTACTTAATTGTATGATCTTAATTAATGAATAGCAATTAAGTGCATATGTTCCTCTGTGTGCATGTTTTTGTGTGTATTTATAACTATATAGAGATCTAGAGATGATCCATGGTCAATTATAATTAGAGATAGAGAGATAATAACAAACTCTTAATGTATCTGTGGGCTGGATTTATTTTGGCTACTGTTAAAACCAGGAGCTCCAGCCTCCAGTTTTAATCACTTTCAATATTCCTCCATTTCTGAGTCAATTCGCATACTTTTCTCCAGGGACATTTTACTTTCAAAATGTGTTCTAGACCAAGTCATAGCTAGAGCCTTATCAAGAAGGAATATATATATTTGTCTGTGGTAGGATCTAGTCGGCATATGGGAGTCAGAAACCATCGGCTGCTCCCAACTTTATATATTCTTAAACAGACTTACACTTTCACATTCTTGTATCTACTTATGCTTTCATTTTTAACTATGTGTGTAACACGTACTATATCATTCTTAGCTAGGGAAGTGCCTCACTTTCCTCTTTCACCGCGCAGGACGCCATTGGCAATATTTTTTGTGATTTCATAAACTCTATGTCTAGGATTTGATAATCGCTGTGAACTCTGTAGTCGTCTGTAGTCGTTGTTTATCGTATGAAATTATAATGATTGTGATTTTAAAATCAAATATATATTGTATTTCTCATACAGACTAGGTTGTCCGTGGTTTGTAACCACAGACGTGACCGCCGGCCCACGTGTCGGCCGGCCATTGGCCCCCTGATCCGGATGGGACCCGAGATAGCAGGAGGGGCAATGGCCGGCCGGCGGTCACACCCGCGGTTACAAACCGCAGGCAAAATATCATTTTCGTTTCTCATAACATGTTTGACTACTCCCAAGCCAGGTCAATCTTTTATTCTCTAAACATTTTTAAACCTCAATAAAAATGTCATAAGATTTTCTCACTTTTATTTTTTAATACATCTTTGACTTTTATAATTAATTCTATTTTTATGAAAATAACAATAAGATTCTTTCTGAGATAACTTTTAATCTAAACTAAGTTTTTTTTTTTTTCAAGATTGCTCTCATTAAATAGCTTGTGAAAATAGTTCATCCACCTCTTTTTAACGTCACTTTTTCTTACTAATAACTTTAGGTCCTCCCTCTTCATACCTTAGTCTATGCCGGCTAGCTACTCCTTCCCCTATCTTAGCAAACTTGTAACTATATTTTTTCCTCCTTAATTTATAACTTTCTATATAGATAATCACATGACTTAGATTTAGCTTCACTAGTTATTTTTCTAGCTTCTTTTTGCTACTTTATTACTTGACTTATCCTTCTTCTTTTATACCGTAATAGACTTTTGAACTTTTTCTCGTTCCACCACCAACTCTTTCTTTTTGAAGTTCAACCATTGTCTTTTGATAATACTAAATTTTCTCTTAATACAACAAGTCATACTTTACCATATAACATTAGAATCCACTTTTATGTTCTATCTTCTTTTCTTTATCTTTTTATTCTTAAAATGTATATATTGTGTCATATATATATATGGTTTTCTTATTACCTCCACTTTTTTAATCATTACTTAACAGTAAAATTTCTTATTCAAACGTTACTTAAATATTTGACCTAGTGTCAAATGGAGTCCAAAAATTCCTGGGCTTGTTTGGTAACCGGATTTTACTATTTGGATTTGGATTTGGAAATCCTCCAAATCCAAATCATGGATTTCAAGATTCAAATCCAACTCCAAATCCAACTCCAACCAAACATAGGATTTGGATTTATGATTAATAATTAAATTATAGTCATGATCAATAATTAAGCTATTAATTAATTATGATTAATTATAGTTATTATTATTTATAAAATTAGTAATTAACGATTAGTAATTAATAATTGACGATTAGTTATTACTAATTATAAAATTAATAATTAATGATTAGTTAATTTTTAAATAAATAACGATTAATAATTAAAGATTAATAATTAAAGATTAATAATTAATAATTAACGATTAATAATTAATAACTATAAATTATAATTAACGATTAATAATTAACAATCGATAATTTTTTATTAACGATTAATAATTAATAATTAACAATTAATTAACTATAAATTAAATATTTTAAAAATAGTAATTATAAAATATTATTATTATGATTAGTAAATTATTAATTAAATTATTATAAAATATGATTCTAATTGTGATTAAAATATTATTAATTAAGATTATAATAAAATAGTTATTAACAAATATTTATAATAATACTAATAATACTAACAAATTATTAATTAATATTATAATAAAATAGTTATTAATTAACTAATTTTTTAATTAATAATACTAAACATAGGATATGATTATTAATTAATATTATAATAATACTAATAAATTATTAATTAATATTATAATAATAATATAATAAAACTAGTAAATTATGATTATTAACTAAATAATAAAATATTATTAATTAATATTATAATAATACTAATAAATTATTAATTATAATTATAACGAAATTAACTAAAAAATTAATTTTTTAATTAATAATACTATTTTTTATTAATTAATAATACTAATAAAATAGTTAGTTTTTTATTAATTAACTAATTTTTAACGAAATTATTAAAGAATAAATATTTTTAACGAAATTATTAAAGATTAACTAATTTTTAACAAAATTATTAAATAATAAATACTTTAAAGAAATTATTAAAGAATAATTTTTTTTTCCTCCAAAATTCAACCAAATTCAAGTTTTGGATTTTGTTATACTTTCCATATCCAAATCCATCTCCAACCAAACATAGGATTCCATGGATTTGCCTCCAAATCCATAAAAATCTAAATTCCACCTCCATATATGGTTTACCAAACAGACAAGCAATACCACAAATCTTAGCTACTACATCAAATTCGGCATGCATTGAACCAAACAGGGACACTTGACCTTCAAACATAAATCTTAACTTAAGCATTCAAAGATCTGTATTAACTTATAAGAATAAAGGAAAATTTTGGTATTAGTATCTATTTTGAAAGAAATAGTGATAGAATCACTAGCCATTTTCTCCAAATGGGTCTATCGAGGGTTAAGGGTTAGGCTAACATGGTGTTTGTTTTTTTAACACTATTTGGCCCAGATTTTGTATCGGGCGGGCCGGACCGGACCCACGGGTTGCAAAATGTTAACCCAGTTCGAACCCGGGTCTCCTACAGGTCGAGTCTGTTCGGCTTATTGACCGATGTTACAAAATGGTAACCCGGTCCGTATCCGGGTCTCCTGCGGGTCGAGCCGGTTTGGTCCGTTGACCGAATTCGGATTGACCCAGACCAATGTTGACTGGGCCGGGTTCCGGGATGCCCGATCCATTACGCACATTGAGTATTCAACATATACGTTTGTTCTTATAGAACATATAACTGGATAATTAAACCCAACCCATTAAATCTTACTTATTACAAAACTGGAAGTCTTTTCTATTGTAGGATTCTCAAAATTAGACAGAAGTCTGCCTTCGGACCTTCGTTCCAAATGAGATTGTGTCTTTTACGAAGCTTCGAAACTCTATTAATAGAATTTGGAACTTTAGAAATAGTAACTTAGTGGATTATCAACTACTAAACCATAACAAACACATAGATTATACATAAAATCTAAGTACCTTAAAAAAAACAACATATTCTCAATTGATGGAGTTTACCTTGATTATGTAGGATTTTTGGTTCATGCCATCTTTTTAGTGCAAGGTTTAGGCTTATAAGTCGAAGAGAGCAGGAAGAGAAAAAATTTAGGGAAGAAGTAGCAATGAGATGTGTAACCTAATTAAAAAAAAAGAGAGGTTAATTAGACTTTGGGTTCTATAAATAATTCAGAAATTAATGTTTGGGCCATAAATATATTTAACTTAGGATTTGGGTACTGAGATGATAGTTAATCCGTGTTGACTATTTAAATTCTTAGAGTTAATCAGACTGAGGGTTGTAAAAACTGGAAATTGCTGAAACCCCCAATTTTGGGGTGGGAGTGGGTTTTATGAAATACCCAAAATTATATATTTCTACGTTAAATATTCCAAGATTCCATTTCGATGCTCTGTATTTACAAAATTGCCATTTTGATAATACCATAACTACTCCTTCGCACAAATTTGGTCATATATTTGTATTTGAATTCACAAACTCAGATTTGGATTGCGATTTTCGTCTTCTTCTTCTTCACGAGAGATCTGAATTCCATTGCTCTAATCTTCAGCAGAGATCGCAAAGATCGTTCGTAGTTCATTGTGCTTTTCTTCAGTCGAACTCCGATCATCGCTCATCATCATCATCATCATCATCATCATCATCATCATCTTCGTGGAGAGATTTGAAGTTTTCAGACGATTATGTCAATTGTGGAGAGAAGATCTTCTTCTTCTTCTCCATAAGAGTTAGCATCGTTTTGAAAGAAGAACGAAAAACTCTTGAATATTTATTACTGACAAAAAAATTTCTACAAAAAAATAATAAAAAATTAGGTTTCTGTCAACTGTTATCCGCCATTTTAACACGGAGAATGGCCATTTTCCGTAATTTTAACACGGAAAATGACCTCCTGCATTTTAACACGAGGATTGGTCATTCTCCGTGATTTTAACACGGAGAATGACTATTCTCCTGCATTTGAACACGGGAAAAGACCATTCTCCGTTATTTTAACACGGAGAGTGACAATTCTCCGTGATTTTAACACGGAGAATGACCGTTCTCCGTTATTTTAACATGGGAAATGGTCATTATCTGTGATTTTAACAACGGAGAATGATCAGTCTCCTACATTTTAATACGAAAAATTGGCAATTCTTCGTAATTTTAACACGGAAATAGGTCGTTCTCCGTGATTTTAACACGGAGAATCACCATTCTCCTGCATTTTAACACGGAGAATTGCAATTCTCCGTCAATTTAACAATGAGAATGGTCATTCTCCGTGATATTAACACGGAGAATTGCCATTCTCCGTGATATTACCACGGAGAATGGTCATTCTTCTGCATTTTAACACGGAGAATGACTATTCTCCTGCATTTTAACACGGAGAATGGCCAGTTGAAACTTTAGAGGGCCATAACTTTTGACTGGGAGGTCGAAACGAGGCCCGATTTGTTGCAAAAGGAGCGTATTTCTAAGGAGCCTGAGATAAACACTTTGATTGTTTGATGGGCTTTCGAAATTTTAGAATCGCAAAAAAAAAAATGATGTTTGGACCTCCATTTTAACACGGGGAATGGTCATTTTCCAGTTTGTCGCAAAATGACCATTCTCCTGCATTTTAACACGAAAAATGGCCAGTTGATGCTGTTGATGATGATGAAGTGGGAACTGATGATGACGACATGGTGTGAAGATTGCGAATGGAGAGTCACTGACGAGTTTTTGAAGTACGGTTTGAAGATTTTGGAGAAGAAAACCTAGATTCGAAAGTGAACAGCCTATGGAAGAAGAGAAAGAATCGAAACGTTTTTTTTAAGAGTAGGTTTCGGGGGTGTTTTCAATAAATTAGAAGGGCAAAAGGTCATTCCGAACCCTTTTATATATTTTTCGCTAATTCTTGCCACGCGATAAAATGTTATTTTGCGGTAATTTTTTTATAAAACTTTTATAATTTTTGGACATTTCATAAATTTTTTCTTGTAAAAATATTTTCGTTATTGTTGAATTCTGATTAAATTTATTTATTAACAAATTTTAGATAGTGAACACGGATCAACTGTTTCAGAATTCAACTGCTAATTTTGGATGTTTCTAGGTCCCAAAATCTAATTAAACCTACACAAATTATGTGTTATCCCACAAAATAAAAAATAAAATAAAATAATTTGTGTTTTACCCGTTTAGAAAGAAATCTGGTGCCAATAAGAAAAATTAGGTCGAAACCCTCAACTGGCCTTTTTGATTCAGCGTCGCCCCCAAATTGCAACGGCAGCAGCAGCAGCAGAGGGAAGATCGAAGATGATGATGACGAACCAGCAGCAGCAGCAGGAGACGCAGAAGAACACCCTGTACGTGGGTGGGCTGGCGGAGGAGGTGAACGAGACGATCCTCCACTCGGCCTTCATCCCCTTCGGCGACATCAAGGACGTCAAGACCCCGCTCGACCAGGCCACGCAGAAGCACCGCTCCTTCGGATTCGTCACCTTCCTCGAGAGGGAGGACGCCGCCGCCGCCATGGACAACATGGACGGAGCTGAGCTCTACGGACGCGTCCTCACCGTCAACTACGCCCTCCCCGAGCGCATCAAGGGAGGCGAGCAGGGATGGGCAGCCCAACCAAGTAACTACCTACCTTCCTTCCTTCCTTCCTAATTTCAAAGACCCAAACAAACAAAACTACGAAAGAACCCCCCCAAAAAAACCCTAATAGTTTCTTTTTCACCCAAAAAAATATATGAGAAGTTCTGATGATTTGATATTATGCGGTTGGTGGATTGTTAATTTAGGAACCAAATGTAACTTTTCAAGCTACCTAATCTACATTACGACTACATAATCAACATCGGATGTTCTTCTAAATCATTGATTCATCCGGAAGAGATGGTTGGTATATGTCATTTTTTGCAAGGAATGAATAATATGCAAAATGGGAAAAAAAAAGTAGGACTGGTCAGTGTTTATATACTTCCTATTACAGGGATTTAAGTGCGATAATTTACGTGGATATAATTTTTGGGAGATTAGTTTTGGTATTAATAGATTCGATGAGGGAATAATAGTATGCCTATTGCTGTGAAATTTTGTCAAAGATGGTTATACTCTAAGGGTCTGCTTGGCAATTGTAGGGGTAGCGGTTATGAGGTGTTTTTAGAGTACCGGTTATGAGGTGTCCGGTTTTGGGTGGTTTTTAAGTAGCGGCTTTTAAACCAGTCCAATCCATGCTTGGTAATTCACTAACGAGCGGTTCTGAAAGTTTTTTACACGAATAGATTAAATAGGGAAGGGTATCAGTAGTTATAATTATATATATTTTGTGAGGATATAAATGGAATAAAAAAATAGAGCCGCTCAAAACCCACCGATTTGGGGTGTTTATAAAGCCACCCAAAAATACATTACACCGGTTTTGGGAGGTTTTTGAGCCGACCAAAACCAGTGCCTCAAAAAAATTAACAAGCAGGGATTTTCATAAACGGTCGGTTCAAAAACACCTCAAAACCGGTGAAAACACCGATACCAAGCAGACCCTAATAATTTTGAGATAGAGTTATAAGCTTAGTCAAGATTGTGATTTTTATAGGTACATTGCCGATGGCAACTGTACATGGTCTTCTTCCAGTGTATATGTGGATTTTGTTATCTTTTTGTTCTAGTTTTTAAGTTATATTGCATATTTATCCCAAACCTGTTATGATGCTCTTTTTTTTTCTTTTTCTTTTTTCCATAAGTTTTATTTGACGAGTTGATCACTTCTTTCTTTTGGTTATGTTGCACCTCAGATGTGAATATGTTTAGATTATAGTAATCATTACCTCCTCCTTTTCCACCTTCCATAGTCTTGTGATTTTTGAGCGTTTCTACATGGTTCCATACTCCAGACCTCAACAACGAGCAAGTCAGGCCACCTTCCTAGTAAAATGACCATCCAAGTTCGACGACAAAGCACGACCTCTGCCATGTTGCTTTTGCTATGAAATAGATTAACCCTAGAGGCTTGCATCGGATTGGCTCCAGGTCGTCAAATACCCAATCAAGTATTTGGGATATTTTACAGACCATTGGCTCTGGTTTTTGTCATATATAGGTATTTTATAAGTAGGAAGGTTTCCGTGGACAATCACCTTTGTGAATTTGAACTTTAAATGGGTTCTATTGGATAGAACTATTTAGATATTGTGATTGGCTAGCTTCTGTGGGAGTAGTTAATGTCTCAGCTTCAATTGTGATCTGATATAAAACTAGATACTTTGGACTTTTGTTGTATTGATTTATCAGAAAACCTTTAAACATGACTTGAGGTTCATTATTAGTTGATAGTGAAACAAACTATTAGCCTCCTTTCCAGTGGAAATATTATATTTCCAAGGTCTCGCAAGTTTTGGCATCTATGCTCTAAATGGGAACTCTATGGTTGTTGTTTTGCAATGTCAGTTGCAAGTGTGAAAAATGCATGTTTTTTTGGTTGTCATTTTATCTTGCTTGTCTTATATTAAGGGCTTATTTGCATAAAAATACCTTCATCTTTTTCTTTTCTTTCTAAATTTACATGGATGCCCATACAATACGATGTTTATGTTCACTTCCGCTACCACAAAATTTTCCCCTTTGATACATAGTGTGTTAAATGGATATGTGGGTATGTGAGAATACGTTTCTACTTCACCTTATCTTCTTCTCCCTTCTCCAGTCTCCATCTCATCACCCTCCTTTCTCTCATTCTCCAGTAACTCCTAATCAGTCGCCTTCTTTACTTCTTCATGGTGATGATCTTACCAAATTTTTGGAATAGATGTTGCCTTAAGTTTTGGAAACGATTTCGGGTCGGGTTGCGTGATGTGTGCTAGGGAGGCTGCCAGCAACAAAGGAGGAAGTTGGGGATGGGGTCGTTTATGGGTGCCGGTAACTCAGGGTGGAGGTGGACAAGTAGAGTAGATTGATGGTTATGATGGAAAAAGAAGGGAAAGTGAATATATGAAAAAGCTGAAGGTACTTCTATGAAAATAGAGCCTATATTAGGATTCTTGAGCCAGCTGATTTTGAGAGGGTTTATATAGTTTTGAACGGACAAGTGGCATAACCGAGGAATTGTTGCATGATATTAAATATTTTCTTCTCCATTTTATGGAATAATTAGATTGGGGTGGGTGGGTGGGTGTGTGGGTGGGGGGGTTGGGTGGGTGGGGGGTTGTGCTTGAATGTTCTGAGAGTCCATTGCCAATCTTGATGTCCATGGCATGTTCTCTCACGCAGCACTCCAAAAGTAGTGCAGTATCCATGTCTCTTGTATCAGTTCTTGTATCAGTCAAGGAGTTAGTCTGTGAGTCTGACCCTTGAAAAAATGTATTAAATGACTAGTTCCGTTGAATCTGAATAATTCTTTCAATGTTTATGGTTTAGTTTTGAGATAAATTGCTTGATCCCATATTTTGGTTTGACCTATAGTTTAGGTATTTGCTTAGTAAGTCCAACACAATGTGTTTGGGTTGTTCAGACCAAAATAAATGAACCCATTCTTTAGCCTACTATATAATATAAAAGCTATGTTTCATATATTTTTTTTTTTTTTTTTTTTTTTTTTTTTTTTTTTTTTCATATATATATATATATATATATATATATATATATATATAATTCATTTAGCCAAATTCCTGGCAAATTTTTTATTTTTTGCTTGATAGGGATTAGGTAGGGTGGAAAATGGTTAAATTAATATCCATATATTTCTTTTTCCCTATCTGTATTTAGAGAGATGGTTATATGTATATTATAGATTTAATTTGCGTACACTAAGAAGATATCCATGTCTAATTCCAAATAAATCTGAATTTCGTACCTGTGTTGCATGGACATGGATGGGGCAACATTATACAACATGATTCAAAATGGCAATTTTGCGGAACCAGGATACAATGCACTGCGGATACAACAATAAATCAACATAAAATAACATTATCTAAAACAGAAAAATAATAATAAATGAGAAATCTGGAAACATAATTTTTTAATTTTGTATCACCAGAAAAGGAAACAAGTGATGCTAGGAAGTGTTCATGATTCACCACCGGAGAGGAAATAGAAAAAACATTTTATTTCAAAACGAATAACACTGAGATACAAATGTTTTCATACTTCATTCTGCTAATCAGTATTTCATCTTCTCACTGGTATGATTGTGTTTTTATTCACCTTCATCTATACATCTTAAATACAACAATTAGTGTTTTAAAATATCGGATACATTAGGAAGGGACGTGGCACTTTTCCTTTAAGTATTGGAGTATCCAAGTATATGAAACTGATATTTCACTTCCATTTTATCATTGCAAGATTTTTCCTGGTGCATAACTCAAATAGCCTGATTTGATTGTGAGTGTGGTGGGTTTTCAGTCTCATCTCCAATGATGCAAGCCTATATACATATTTAAAAGGGTTAAGATAATTACTAGACCATGTGATTGGGATGTTGCATTTCTTCCTTCATTGAAGCTATGGGTTTGTGGGAAGTTGGAGGTGCTGTAAATTGAGAAAATCTAGTACCGTAGTTTGGAAATGTGATGAAGACAAATAGAAACATGTCTGCATGAGTTAGGACTTAGGAGCAGTATTCTAAATTTCGGCCTAGGCGGCCGCACCGATTTCGGCCTAGACGGCGGTCCTAGGCACTGTTAGGCCCTAGGCGGATTTGAATATTTCAAAATTTTCAATTTTTTTTACAAATTTCAAATACTTACCTGTTGTTGCTACTGTTGCCACTGCTGCTGTTGCTATTGTTGCTGTTTGTCATGCACAAAAGTTTGCGTCCTACCGAGACGGACTTGCGTAACTCTACACGGAGCGGGGTTATGCTGGAAGCTTCCGGAACTTTCTAGAAGATGGTGGAATCCTCTAGAAGACTCAGGAATATTCTAGAAGATGTGGAATCCTCTGGAAGACTCGTGATCTTTCATGAAAACTCATGAACTTTCTAGATTTCTAGAAGCCTCCTTATAAATATCTAGGTTCTAGAGTTTCTTAGAACAATCCCTGGAATATTTTGTTTCCAGAAGTTTTTTGTAAGTCCTATGAGCACTATAAATAAGTGGGAGGCCTCATTTGTTCCTCACCACCCAAAGTTGTAATCTCTCTCTAGTAAAGTGAAGTTTTAATATTCCAATCTCTCTCTTTTGCTCCATATTATTTTTATATCGTCTTAGCGATCTAGCTAAGCGGGTTCGGGAAGGCTGGCACGGAACTTCGAGTGGGAAGCTTGTGCGCCGCACGGGTCGAAGTGTAGCAAAAACATTAAGTCGGTGACACGTGGTATCAGAGCGAAGGTTGGTTGGTGTCATGTCGACATCCGAGAACGTCCAGGAGGGACCCGCGTCGCCTAAGGAGGGGCACGCCAAGACACACAAGAGGGGCAATAGCAAAGAGTCTTTGCTGGAGCGTAGCCTTTCCGATCTTGCCGAGCGTGCTGGGATCTTGGAGACGGGTTTGAGGCACATGGAGATGCGTATGGTTCCGTGGAGCAAAGCAACACGAGGCTAGAAGAATTCTACGATGGTTGGAGAGTGACGTCGCTTAGTCCATGACAATCTTTCGGGAGCAATTCCAAGATATCCGATCCGCACTTGAGGAGCTCAAGGGGCATCGTGCGGAGATTGAGGACTTGCGTAGGAAGGTCCAAGGCTACGAGGAGCTAAAGACCGTGGTCGATAGTTGCGGAGAACTCAAGGCCAAAGTTGCCATTCTAGAGAAGACCGTTGCGAAGGTGGACTTTCGAGTAGGGAGGCACCGAGGAAACGGAAGATCCCCGAGCCGAAATTCTTCAGCGGGGTGCGGGATGCCAAAGAAGTTGAAAACATCTTGTGGAACGTGTAGCGATACTTCAAGGCGTTGCACATCAACGATGACGCCGAGAAGGTGGATATTGTTCCACTCTACTTCACCGATGATGCCATGCTGTGCTGGCGTCGAAGGTGTATGGAAGCCGAGAAGGATTTGTGCTCGATAGAGACTTGGGAGGATCTCAAGAAGGAGATCAAGTCTCAGTTCTATCCGGAGAATGTGGAATTTGCAGCGAGGCGGAGCTTGCGGCAACTCAAGCATACCGGGGCGATCAAGGAGTACATCGCGGAGTTTACACGCTTGATGCTCGCGATATCTAGCATGAGCAAGGATGATCGTTTATTCTTCTTCCTCGAAGGACTCAAAATATGGGCGGCTCAAGAATTGCAGCGACAGAGGGTGCAAGACTTGAACACCGTCGTGACAGCAGCCGAGAGGCTCATCGAGTACATGTGGAACGAAAATGATGCCAAGGCCAAGCCAAAGTCCACCAAGGTTGTGGAGGAGATCTCTCCTAAGGAGGGCCCGTCCGAGGGAAAGAAGAACGAGAAAGCCCAACCCGAACAAGTTGTTTCGTGCTGCATATGTGGAGAAAATCACTTTGTTCGGGATTGTCCAAAGAGGAGCATGCGTGTTAACGTCGTCCGAACCGAGGAGGTGGAGGACGAAGAGTGCGGAGTGGGAGCGCACATGGGAGCTTTGCGCTTACTCAATGCCGTGAAGACCAAGTCTGCTGTGTCGAGAACTTCGAGCAGGGTGCTCATATACGTTGACGTGAGGATCAATGGCATGAGCACACATGCATTGATTGACACGGATACCACTCGTAACTTTATCTCGGACGCGGAGGTCCATCGCTTGGGTCTAGCCTTGGAGGGAGATTCAAGCAAGATGAAGGCGGTCTGTAGAATGGAATAGAATAGATGATTTCTTTATTGAAGAGAGACTACATATATATAGGAGAGGCTAGCCTCCTCTCCTATTACTCTAAGCAATGTGGGACTAAAGCCCAATAACTAATAACTCTAATATAACACTTAACACCCTCCCTCAAGCTGGAGCATAGATGTCAATCATGCCCAGCTTGTTACATAAAAATTGAACCCGGGGACCCAGAAGAGGCTTTGTGAAGATATCAGCTATCTGGTTGCCGGTCCGCACATGTTGAAACTTTATCACTCCTTTTGTATATTCATCACGAACAAAATGAATGTCAATTTCAATATGCTTCGTCCGTTCATGAAATACTGGATTGGTGGCAATGTGAATAGCAGATTGGTTATCACACCATAGGTCTGCCACTTGAGATCCTGTGTCTTCTTCCAGTTCTTGTAGGAGATGCTTCATATATAATATCTCTGACGTGCCATGAGCAATAGCTCGATATTCTGCTTCCGAGCTTGAGCGTGCTATCACACTTTGTTTTTTGCTTTTCCATGATACTAGATTTTCGCCAACAAATACTGAGTAGCCAGATGTAGACCGTCTATCTGTCAAACTTGCCCCCCAGTCAGCATCAGTAAAACACTCAATGCGAGTGTGTCCATTATTCTCTATTCGAATTTCTTTCCCTGGATTCTTTACTAGATAACACAAAATTCTGAGAACTGCCTGCCAGTGTGGAACTCTTGGAGAAGCCATGAATCTACTTGCGACGCTTACTGCAAAAGAAATATCCGGACGCGTCATGACTGCCAAGTAGTTGAGTTTTCCAACCACTCGACGATACTGATCTGGATTGGTCATCAGGACCCCTTCGTCTGGAAGTAATTTTGCCCCTGGATCCATAGGTGAGTTTGCTCCCTTTGCTTGCATCATTTAGTATATCCAGTACATATTTTCTTTGAGACATTACAATGTCCCGCTTACCCCGTGTGACTTCAATGCCCAAGAAATAGTTCAAGGATCCCATATCCTTGGTTTGAAATTGTTCTCCAAGAAACTTCTTGAGACTTGCAATACCCTGGCTGTCATCTCCCGTGATTACAATATCATCAACGTAGACACCAAGGAGTATTCTTCCAGCAGATGTGTGTCGATAGAAGATTGAATGGTCCTTCTTCGATTGACACATTCCAAATTGAGTAACCACCTGTGTAAATCTACCAAACCATGCACGATGTGATTGTTTCAGGCCATAGAGGGCCTTCCTTAGACGACACACCTTACCCTCCCTTGCAACGAACCCGGGAGGTTGCATCACATATACTTCTTCATCAAGATCCCCGTGGAGGAAAGCATTCTTTATATCGAGTTGAAGTAAAGGCCAGTCATAGCGCATGGCCAAGGCCATGAGGACACGAACGGATGTCATTTTGGCCACATGAGAAAAAGTTTCGAAGTAATCCTCACCATAGGTTTGAGAGTAACCTTTGGCCACCAGACGAGCTTTCAATCGGTCAAGAGTGCCATCCGGTTTCACCTTAATCGTGAACACCCATTTGCAGCCGACTGCCTGTTTACCATGAGGTAGATCGACCAAGTCCCAGGTATGATTCTCCTAGAGAGCCTTCATCTCCTCGTGCATAGCAGCACGCCAACCAGGATGTCGGAGACCCTCCTCAGCGGTCTTGGGGATCTGAATCCCATCAATAGTAGCTACCAGAGACTGAGTGTGACTGGTAAGTCCTTTGTAGTTGTTAACATACAAGGGATGATCTCGGAGACCCTCGTGCAGAGCCTTCATCTCCTCGTGCATAGCAGCACGCCAACCAGGTATGATTCTCCTGGAGAGCCTTCATCTCCTCGTGCATAGCAGCACGCCAACCAGGATGTCGGAGACCCTCCTCAGCGGTCTTGGGGATCTGAATCCCATCAATAGTAGCTACCAGAGACTGAGTGTGACTGGTAAGTCCTTTGTAGTTGTTAACATACAAGGGATGATCTCGACATGCACGGCGAGGACGTTCTGGAGGCGGAATCGTCGGAGCTGCTGGCGGAATTGGTGGAGCTGCTGGAGGGACAGATGGAGACAGCTCACTGGAGCCGGAGCTGCTGGTGGAACCAGAGGAGGAAGATTCTGTGGTTGATGTCGTTAATGGCTGAATCGGTGTATGTGGACCATCATCCTGGGAGACTGGCTCGGTAAGGGAGGGCACCCTTACGGGGGGTAGTTTTTGTTGTGAAATTTTTTTTTCTTCCTTTTATGGCTTTGATACCATGTAGAATGGAATAGAATAGATGACTTCTTTATTGAAGAGAGACTACATATATATAGGAGAGGCTAGCCTCCTCTCCTATTACTCTAAGCAATGTGGGACTAAAGTCCAATAACTAATAACTCTAATATAACACTTAACACGGTCAATGCGGGGGCGCGTCCCGTGCAGGGCGTAGCCAAGGGAGGCTGCATAGCTGTGGAAAATTGGTCGGGTGTTGCCAATTTTATCGTGACGTCGTTGGATGACTCCAAGATGATACTGGGCATGGATTTCCTTATCGCGGCTAAGGTGATTCCGATGCCACATTTGCGAGTTGTCGGCTTCATGGAGGAAGGCTAATCGTGTATGGTGAAAGCTGCACGAGGCAAGCATTCGAAGGGAAAAGCTATCAGCGCTACTCAGTTCATGAAGGGTAGCAAAAGGGGAACGATATACCTAGTGGTGCTCGAGAAGATAGAAGGCTTCGAGGAGGAAGGCCTTTCGTGCGAGATCAAGGGTGTTGCAAAGGAGCGTCCCGAGGAGCCACTTCCGCAGAGGGAGGTGGACCTGCTATCGGACTGAGCATGAGTGCAGAGAAGCGCGTCGCAAGCTGCACGGAGGTAGAAGCGACGAGGCGGAGTAACTCACGCAAGGAGTTGCTCAAAGCTCGTGGGGAGCATTCGGATCGACATGTTTGCAATGGGACTCGCATGCGCGGAGGTGTTCAAAACCATGTGCATCCATGAGACGAGGGGGATAGTCGACTCGATAGCCCGCACAAGATCCGTCATGTGCCGAGGAGGGCACATACTGAGGTCAAAGTTGGTGCGGCGAACCAGTTTACTTTCGATCTTGAGGAGAACATGGGAAAAGGGAAGCGTCGTACGAGACGCACAAAGAAGGGACGACATGCAGCGACCATGCCTACGAAAGTGGACGTCGTTCCAAGACTTGGCACACCCGTCGACAAGGGCGTTGACAAAGCAGGTGGGGGAGAATGTCAAGCACAAAAGTTTGCGTCCCAACGAGACGAACTTGTGTAACTCTACACAGAGCGGGGTTATGCTGGAAGCTTCTGGAACTTTCAAGAAGATGGTGGAATCTTCTGGAAGACTCAGGAATATTCTAGAAAATGGTTGAATCCTCTAGAAGACTCGGAATCTTTCATGAAGACTTATGAACTTTCTAAATGTTCTATAAGCCTTCTTATAAATATCTAGGTTCTAGTGTTTCTTAGAATAATTCCTGGAATATTTTGTTTCCAGAAGTTTTTTTGTAAGCCCTATGAGCACTATAAATAACTGTGAGGCCTCATTTGTTCCTCACCACCCAAAGTTGTAATCTCTCTATAGTAAAGTGAAGTTTTAATATTTCAATCTCTCTTTTGCTCCACATTATTCTCAATATCGCCTTAGCGATCTTCGGAAAGGCTGTCACGGGACTTGAGTAGGAAACTTGTGCGCCGCACGGGTCGAAGTGTAGCAAAAATACTAAGTCTGTGACACGTTGATGTTGTTGCTATTGTTGTCGCTGCTACTGTTTCTGTTGAGGCGGGGGAGGGACATCCGAGAGAGAGAGAGAGAGAGAGAGAGAGAGAGAGAGAGAGAGAGAGAGAGAGAGTAGGTTAGGGCAAGTCACGGGTCAGGGTGGGAGTTGAACCCATAACCCGCACCCAAAAGTTAAAAAAAAGAGAAAAAAAAGTAGAGGTAGGATTTGAACTCATGACCTGAGACCAACACCTAACACAGATTTAAACCTACCCTAGCCAAGAGAGCACATAAAGTTGTGTCATGATAATACATACATGCTAGTTATGCCTGTTTACATGTAAAAAAAAAATCATTTTGGGGTCTAGGCGGCCCTCCGACGCACCGATTCCGTCTAGCGAAATTTAGAACACTGCGTAGGAGTGCTAGGATCTTGGCTAAAAGGAGCTGCTGAAAAGGATATGCCGAAGGACATGATCATGTACAACTGAATGGAAAATCATGAAAAATAGTTACGTAGAAATTAGGGATAAAGACTTGAGATGACATATTTTAAGGTATCTTGATATGAATTTCTCATGCGTGAGATGGTACTTTTTCTATGTTGTGTTTTATATCTATATTAATCTAGTTCTTAAACCTCATTTAGTTTGTTCCTCTCCACCATGTCCCATTTCTTTTTTGTTTTCGTTTTTGGCACTTGGGATGGGTTTTATACTAGTTTTATCTCCATGGTCGTAACACAAGGATGTTGTTGATCAATGATTTGTCAATCTATCCACATTCATTCAAAACAAGTTTGATTAAGTCATTAATGGATCAGAAGTTTATACTTGTGTTAATACCCAGATGTGGCCTAAGACCGTGTTGTGTGTTGTCTAACTGAACGGCTTAATGTTATTGTGTATGCACGGAAAACAGTTTTGCTATATTCAAAGCCTTTACTAGTGAAATGCCAACTAGAATGTGCCCAATAGTCAGTGTTCTAAATGGCGTCCGCCTAGGCGGCGCCTAGGCGGTAGGCGGTCCCTCTCCGCACCGCTTTTCTGTAGGCGGTGGAGTAGGCGGCCAACGGAGGTTGGCGGCATAGGCGGAGGTCATGCAGCGTAGGCGGACGCCTAGGCGGAGAAATACTTTACAAAATATTTTGGCCAAAAAGGTTTTTAAAACATTATGGGCCTATGGTTCACTTTTACAAAACTAAAACTTTATAAATCTTCGTTCTACAACTTAGTTATGTATGGAACACCCTTAAAATATGCATATTATGCAAAAAAAACAGTGGTAAAATAGTAAAAAATGTTCAAAATGTATCGACCGCCTAGGCGGCGCCTAGGCACCGCCTAGGCGGTAGGCGGACTCTCTCCGCCGCGCACCCGCCTACCGCCATTTATAACCTTGCCAATAGTTACATGGTTCTTTGTGTATAGTTTTGGTGGTAATGATATGTTAAAATATTTGGTTTGTTATGTTATGTCTATAGCCTTATATCAGGCAGCTACTTTACGATCCTAGATAAAATTGATCTGTTGGCCTGACCATCCTTCTGTCTTCCATTGTGTTCTTCTTTCAGTTTGGGCAGACGCAGATACATGGTTTGAAAGGCAGCAGCAAGAGGAAGAGATGCAGCGGTTGCAGAAGGAACAACAAGCTGCCATGAAGGAAGCGGAGGAGTTGCATAGGAAGAAACTAGCGGAAGACCGAGAAGGGGAGAAGGATGAAGAAGAAAATGCTAATAAGAAGGGTGGTAGTGATGATCCAATGGCTATGGCTGAAGTTGAGGCTCTAAAAAGTAATTAGAAACAAAAGTGACTTTGCCCTCACGATGAGCTGGCTGTTTATATGCTCTCAGATGGTTGCTGCAAGAGTGAAGGTACCAAGTTTTATCTTCAAATTTGTGAGTTTTGGTTCCATGGACTCGATCATATGCATAAACGCCTTAGTTCTCACATGCTAATATGATGGTATCCTAGTTGGAATGATCAGGTGGTTCTTGTTAGCATTGCATTACTGAGTCCCTGTCACATTCATGTCTGTGAGATTTCTTTTAACTAAACTCTGGCAATGAAACAGTTATTGTGGGTGTTATGCTAATGCAGGGTGAATATTATGGAATTTTGATGATCCATTTCCAAAAATGCAGTTTTATTCTCCGGTTGTAGGTCCCCCCATTGCCACCCGTAACTGCTATGGTATTTGATGATCCAATTCCAAAAATCCAGTTCTATTCCTACCAGGTTGTAGGTACCCGTTGCCACCCTTTCTTAATTCAGATCTTTTGCATGTTCTTACAGCCTATTTCTCAAAGTCTCTTCTTAAAGACATTCAATTTTCCCTTTGTTGAAAGTCCTTAGGTTCTACTGGATATTATGCATCCCCAATCATGGGCTATAGCCTATAGGCCTCATGGTAGGTAGGTGAGGCTTTAGACAGAAAGCATCCGACTGCTGGTCCAACCAAGTAATGAGTGACTATAATGCCTTGCTTGCCAAATTTGCCTGTTGTTGAACATTCTTACTGTCTCTAATCACGTTGGCACCAAGTTTGCCTGCTATTGCGAGATGGGTTATGCAATGTAAATGGGGGCACATATTGCCTAATCCTATGCTACAGTAACTTTCTTGCACCTCAAACTTGCTCTTTTAGTGATCGATCAAAATTGGCACGACCTATCCAACCAAGAAAAGGGGGGGGAAGGGGGGGGGGGGGGGGGGGGGGGGGGGTGATGTGACTTATTGCAGCAACCATCTATATCTATGATGCTCAATGTTGCACAGATACTCTTCCAGAGCAACACTCCTGTCGGATTTGCTCGCCCATGTCTAGGGCTCCAAAGAGACCTAAAACATGGTTGAAATTGTTTGCATGATCCTGTTCGCGACAAACATAGTTGAAATATAAGAAAGTAGTATTTCTTTGTATCAAATTCTTTCTAGAACTTATCGGAGGAATTAGTTACTATCCGATATATACTTAAATATGGATATTATTAAGATCTGATATACAAAAAAGTCTATATAAATACATATTATGTGTATATATATTCGTATCCATGCCTTACTCCGTATTCCGAATCTGTATATTGTCCATATTAGTATCTGTGTATAATAACTGAAAAAGTAAACTAGGATTTACTACATCTGTCTACTACATACTACCCTCCTGTTTTTTGATTGAAAATCCCATGCTCTTGATTAGATGTTGAAATATTGCAAGCTTGATCATGTTCAAAATTTCAGTTTTAGAGAAATGTTTTAGAAGCAGAGCTTCTTATAGAGCTTGATCACGTTCTAAACTGTCAGCATAAAAGTGCCCCAAGTTTTGTGTATTTTTTTAATAAAATCCTCTGAATCTCATGAATTGCTAATAAGTTCCTCAAATTAGCAGAAACTCGAGAGATGAGCCCCTCTCCATTTATTTTTGGATTATTTTAATCCAATCCGTCGGTTAAGCTAATTAATTGATGCTTTAGCCCTTGTTCAATATTCTTCTCTTCATCTCCTTTTCATTTCTAATCATTTTATTTAAAACTCCTAAGACCTCCCACCAAAATCAAGCTCTTCGATTATGATGGATTTGGAAAAGAGTCTCAACGATTACATGAACAACATATGCATACCCATCTAGAGTATTGTTTGGGAGTTTTTATGGAATCAGTAAGATCTCTAAAAAAATTCGACTTTGCACCCTTTAGTTTTAGTTTTCCATTTTATTTTTCACTTAGATATATGTTCTATTGAAGTATTTATAGCATGATATCCAAATAAGTTTTGCATTCTCTAACAGAGAAGATTATTTGATATGATGGGATTAAATTTTTTAAAGAGGAAAAGAGAGGAGATAATAGAAGCACAAGGATACGAGAAAGAAAGAGGGAGATTTGTTGGATGATGAAGTTTCAAATAGAGGTTTGGAGAGTTTTAATGGTGGTTGGTGAAGATGATAATGGAGGAGAGATTACTTCATAAATTTGAACTATTATTGCGGGCTAAAGTAGTAAAAATATATATTACCATTGAGTATAATGGAATATGTCTTTTGTGCTTGGCTATGGGGACTTATAACTCGATTTCCACTGATTTGAATGACTTATTAGCAATTCATAAGATCTGGAAGATCTATTAAAAATTACTAAATTTGGGGGGACTTATATGCAAGTAGTATCCTGCATCGGGCCTATCAGATAGCTTACATATGTAGATTGGAAATTTTTACAGAACCATGGCCGAGAGACCTCTCTTCTCTTTCAAGGAGAAATAACTAAAGAATGAAATATCCATATCATTTAGGACCATAGAGCCTGTTTCTGTTTGATAAAAGCAAAGTATAATCAAGAATGCCACAACTGTTGCAAGTATGGATGCCATTTTAGCTTGTCCATATTTTGTTGATGTTGGTTTTTATCATGTTTTACAAGCTTATATGTTGGGTTCTTCTGTTGTATTTATTAATTACTTGTACTGCTATGATAATTTGTCCTCCAAAATATGGAGGGCAGTGGCTGTAGTATTGCTAATTTAGGAGGTAGCGGCTATAAGATTGCTAATCAGCAAGTCCTGGAATCTCTCTCTCTCTCTCTCTCTCTCTCTCTCTCTCTCTCATCCTCACATCCAAGAATCTCACGAGACTGGAAAGGTGCTAATGACTTGAAAGGTTGGTTTCCTTCACAAGTTGCTATGGATAATTTTCTTGCGTTTGCACTTGGATCTTTAAACTAGTTTTAGGTTTTCTTGTGTTAGAGATTATCCATTTTGGAATCTTCATCACCAGATGCTATTCTTTGGTCAATTCGAGACAGTGAACTATTAGGTAATAGTTGATGCCATTACCTTCTAGAGGCATCTCTTCTTGTTGTAGTTTTATTTAGACGGCAAGGTAGGTGGGTCCTTTGTATGGTTAGTTGTTGAAGGTTCCATAATTTAAGTGTGTAATACTTTAGGCTATAAGGTTGTGATGTAGGATGATGTGAAGATAGTTTGAACTTGACGGAGAAATTTATTGTAAGAGTCGCAAGTAACTTCAAAGTGAGGATTATCAATTTGGACAAATCCACTTCAGTTCGATAAACCCAATTTTTAAGTGTCTAGTGGAACTAATGACCTGCTTACAGCAAATATTTTTGGGTCTCCTACAAATGATTTGCCATTGTTTTTTTTTTTTTCCAGTTGAATTAGAAACTTGTCATTTAATTTTCGGACCTCACATCACTTCAGTTCGAGTACTTGTCTAAATTCTGTTTCATGTGTTTTTTTTATTATCTTGGATTTTTTGAGACTTTTATCTTGGATTTTTTTTTCTATTCTTCCAGGTTAGTTTTTGAAATTCCAAAATGTCTCAAAACCGTAAGATTCACCAATGTTGTAAGAAACAGTGATAAAAGTCTTTATCATTTAATTTTCGGACCTCACGAATCAATCTAACAAGGACCCAAAATCACTCACAAACGGATCCAAACCACAGCATCCATCTTCTCTCCTTCGAACCCACCCACCCTCGGGCTCTTCCGAAGAGGAATCTGTGCCCTCTTGTACATCCTCTATTATCCTTTATTTTTAAGTTTTGAGAAGCTTCTTAGTCATCAATCAAGCATGATTCACGAATGGAGCGGTCCGGTCCCATTGGATTGGTGTTTCCGAGTCCTTCCTATAGGAACAACTTGACTAAAGTAGTTGGACAAAGAAAGTATAGTAATGGCAAACAATTTTATTGGGTAGAGACATCAGGATGATGGGCCTTGGTCTCTTTTTATCTAACTATCACGAGGTTCTTGATTATTATCTTATCTCAAAATTGCCTACAGAAGAAAAGTCCTACATTTCACAAAATTTTTTTTTTTAGTGTTTTTGTAAAGCAGTAGTCTTTTATTAAAAGATGGCCAGTATCATTTTATTTCATGAATTTCTTCATAGGGAAAAAAAAAAAAAAAAGGTTGAGGAGTATGGTCAGACTACCTCATGGGTCAAAGTTTTAGTGGCAGAAGGATAACTTTGTGATGGAATAAGTGAACTTTTGAATTGGATTCATTACTTAAACACAGAGAGAAGGGATGCATTTGGCCAAAGGAGAGAGAGAGAGAGAGAGAGAGAGAGAGAGAGCGGCCGGCAGGCATCTTACTTTGTTGGAACAAATAGACGGATGGAGCGGTCCCCTCCATTGATTTTCATTGGGCCCCCCAACTGTTGATACACGTAATCTCAACCAATTAAGCAATGTTTTAAAAACCGGACCGGACCGGCCGGTTGAACCGGTTCAACCGTGAACCGGTAATTTTTCCGGTCCGGTTCAGTATTGACCCAGTGTTTTATAAAAAACTGATATTTTTATAAAAAATAGTGTCCATAAGAGATTAAACTTGGACCATTTAGATTAACCCACTGGTTGAACCACTGGTTGAACCAACTGGTTGAACCCGTTTGACCCGACCCGGTGCCTTGGCCGGGTCAAACTCCGGTCCGATTTTTAAAACATTGCAATTAAGCCATGCTTCGTCCGCCCTGCCATAGATAGGTGAGATAGAGGAGGACAAGGGAAGGGACAATGGACATGGACGAGTGAGTGCCTGCCTGCCTTGTGCTTCTTTTGTCCTTTTGCACACCTGCGTTAATAATATTCATGTTTGCAGATGCACTCATCCTGGCCTGCTTGTGTTGTGTCCCAACTTGATCATCGAGGGACCATGTTTATTACTCGGACCAAACGTGAGAAGTTCCTCTTGTTGCCCGTGTCCGATTCGAGTGACAAGTTGCAATTTCGCTGTCTCTGTCTGTCCATTTATTCTCTCTTTAGTAGAAGCATCTGCTAGAAAGAAACAAACCTTGAAAGCAAAGCATATTTTTCAACTTAAACCCAACCGAGGGAGGATGTTTGTTGCTTTAACGGTGCATGTTGAAGAGTGGGGCCTGATCACAGATTTACATTAATGTTCACTCAATGATAACACAGGATGTGTCGGTTACACCAAAGTTGACAGCAGCATTTTGGGAATATTCTATGCCAAAAGATTATAACCACAAGTAATTAAAGTGTTAGAAGTAGAAGGGTTAATATAATTTGGTCAAGCCTACAAACAAAAAGTATGAGTTCACATACACAAGCAACTGGTTATATAAATCAAGCTTAATTAATGGAAAAGGAAGATGCGATGTTGCTTTTATTTACTCGGTAGATCTGTTGCTTATGCATGGTAGCTGTACTAATATACGTTAAAGTTTCACTGTTACAAAAGTCGAGAAACATTCAAATCTGAGTAGTTTATAATTTGGCAGAGCAAAGCATTTGTCAAGTGGGAAGCTATTGCCTATTGCCCACCAAAACAAACTGTTTAATTTACTTTTAGTCTCTGCATCCAAGCTCAATGGATATCTCTGTCCCTGCTACCGATTCCCAAAATTCTTTATTCTGAGCGATCGGTGGGCGTCGTGCTTGCTAGGGGTGAGCATTCGGTTTATTCGGTTCAAATCGAACCGAATAACGTAAAACCGAATTGGACCGAAAATCGAATAAGCAAAACCGAAACCGAACCGAATTGGCCCATAACCGAACCGAACCGAATTAAATCGGTTCGGTTTTCGGTTTATTCGGTTTGTTTGCATTTTTTGTTAATATGTATAGTAACTAAATATATCTAAATTTATTAGTGTAAACCTATAGTATATATACATATATATTTAGTATATATCTATCGTATATATATAGTATATACCAATATATATTAATACCTATATATATATATATATATATATATATATATATATATATACTATACACACACATACACACACACATATATATATAAACTAAAATTTTCTTATTCGGTTTTCGGTTTTGGACCGAAACCGAAACCGAAACCGAAACCGAATAAGAAAAATTAGTATTATCAAAATCAAAACCGAACCGAATTTTTTTAAAACCGAATCGAATTTCTTATTCGGTTCGGTTCGGTTCGGTTCGATTTTCGGTCCAAAACCGAATAATGCTCACCCCTAGTGCTTGCAACATTGTTGAAAACTTGAAACTTATCAAGTATGGATGTATTTAATTCTATACGTAAAAGTACCACCTAAGCTCTTCTAGAAAAAAAAAATAAAACATATACACACACACACAGTTAATATTTAGGATGAAAAATTGCAAGTGAATAAACGAAGGTGTGTCAAAATGATAGAAAGGTGATTGAAAACGTCCTTGTCATGTGTTGCCACAGTACACAGTACATGACAGCCAGCCAGTCAGATCAGCTCTTTGCTAAGGAATAGGATATTGGTATCACATTTTAAATCTATTGCCACCATTGCACAGCATAGCATAGCATTAAATTGCAGTGGTACGCAGGAAGACCTCACTTAATTTTCTCACTATCCTCGTTGACATAAAAACAACCACCCAGTTTCAGAATGGTGGTCAGCTGCAATTGATGTAAATATTAACTGTGGCCGTCTCCTACTCTTTGCTCTGCTTTGCTTTAATTACAAAAAGATTACGGTCTATACTTGAATATTTTCTTTTCTTAATTGTGTGTTTATATACTCATTAATCAACTAATTGAAGAGAGGGTTCCTCTCCTCAGAAAACTTATAAAGGTGTGTGTTAGTCCTGATTAGCTACAACACTAAGCCAAACCCAGATTTTAATTTTGGAGGGGGGATATATTTGTCAATTCGGGTATGATGTATGCATTCCCTCATATTTTTGTTTTCATCTTTTGTTCCCTTGCATACCTGTTGGCAGGAAAGGAATATAAATGTGAGGAGCAACATCATTCATCGATCACCAATAATGAAGAAGAAGATATTGAATTGACTATGATTATCTCTCTGTCCGTTCAAATGAGAGACTTATTTAGTATTGGGCAGGTGTGGTGTTCAAGTTCTCAGTAGTTACTTATGGTCCCAGCAGCTGCTGCTGCTGCTGCTGCTGCTAGGACTCCTATATTGGAACCTTGTCTTGTGTCATGATTATGTTGTGTATTACCACCACACCAATGAACCGTAAATATGCTGCTGAATGAAGCGCTATATATATATATATATATATATATATATATATATATAGAGGAAGCGGATCAAAAGTCCTCCTTAGAAAATCCGCTAAAAACTCTTTCACTCTCAGCCGTCCATTTAATATTAATATTAATGTTAATGTTAATGTTAATATTAATATTAAATACTAAAATTAATATTACACTTAACATTAAAATTAATATAAAAATAAAAATAAAAATTAATAGTAATATTAATATTAACATTAAATGGACGGCTGAGAGTGAGGAAGTTTTTAGGGAATTTTCTAAGGGGGACTTTTAATCCGCTCCTATATATATATATATATATATATATATATATATATATATATATATATATATATATATATACACTATGCGTATGGTCCCAGTGGCTATAGTCCGTTGGGAACGGTGGAGCACGTCCCGGCGCAGTGGCGCGGGTTTGAGCCCCCTTGGAGGCATGCCTCTAAGCACCATTAAGAAGTGGACACCCTCAAAAAAATAAATAAATAAATAAATAAATAGATAAAAATAATAAAAAATAATATATATATATATATATATATATATATATATATATATACTATGCGTATGTTATGTATGTAGTAGGTAGTAAGCAAAGAGACAATGGAATGGATGCCTGCCTGCATGTATTGTTGTACCGTATGTTGTTGATGTAAATTAACATGCGTTGTTTAAAGCTAACTATACTTATTAGATAGTAACACTGACGGACTGACTGATGTAAAGCTTTGAACCCCCCACTCAGCCTGCCATTCTTCTCTTTTCTAAATGATATGGGGTGGGGTTACGTATGTATGTCTAATTAATGGGCACTCACTTGGAGTTGGAGCTTATATCTATCTGTGGAGCCGAGCATCTTTCTTATCACTCCGGCCCCCATCTTCACCTCCTTCAATTCAATTCAATTCAATTCAATTCACGCTGACTGACTGACTGACTGACTGATGATTCTAGTGATTGACGACTAGTACATTAGCTCTCCACTCCTCTCCTCCTCTCTCTCTCTCCATACGGACAATCCCAGAAGGAAGGAACGGCATAGAAACATAATGGGTTTCCCTCTTCGTCTTCTCTTCTTCACACTACTCTCTCTTCTTGCTAGTTATTCCCTCTCCCTCAACAATGAAGGCCGCTATCTCATGGACCTCAAGAATGGCTTGGAAGATCCTTCCAACATGCTCGCCAACTGGGATGACCGTGACCGAACCCCGTGCAACTGGACAGGTATCACATGCACCACCACTTCCGACGAATTATCAGTCACCTCCGTCGACCTCACGAACTACGGACTCGTCGGACCCTTCCCCGCCTCCCTCTGCCGCCTCCCCAACCTCTCCTTCCTATCCTTGCAGCTCAACTTCATCAACGGCTCACTCACCAACTCCTCCTCCTCCGGCCTCTCTTCCTGCACCTCCCTCCTCCATCTCGACCTCTCCCTCAACCTCCTCGTCGGCCCCCTTCCCGATTCCCTCTCCTCCCTCCCGCTCCTCCGACACCTCGACCTCTCCTCCAACAACTTCACCGGACCCATCCCGCCTTCCTTCGGCATGTTCCCGCGTCTCCACAACCTCACCCTCGTCTACAACCTCCTCACCTCCGCCATCCCTTCCTTCCTCGGCAATCTCTCCACCCTCCGCCAGCTCAGTCTCTCCTACAACCCCTTCGACCCCGCCGGCACCATACCCCCCTCTCTCGCCAACCTCTCTTCCTTGCAGACCCTCTGGCTCGCCGGCTGCGGCCTCGTCGGTCCCATCCCTCCCGCTCTCGGGAGCCTCGCCTCCCTCGCCAACCTCGACCTCACCTTCAACTCCCTCACCGGCCGCATCCCAAACGAGCTCGCCGCCGGCCTCGCTTCCATAGTCCAGATTGAGCTCTACAACAACTCTCTCTCCGGGCCGTTCCCCTCGGGATTTTCAAACCTCACCGCCCTTCGCAGGATCGATGCCTCCTTGAACCATCTCGACGGACAGCTGCCTGCGGACCTCTTCGACATCCCGCTCTTGGACAGCCTTCATCTCTACCAGAACCGAATCACCGGAGAGATACCCCCTGGCGTGTCCAGATCCAAGACCCTCGTCGAGCTTAGGCTGTTCGGTAACAGGCTCACCGGTACCCTCCCCGCGGACTTGGGCAACAACTCCCCGCTTATGCTTATTGATCTCTCGGACAACCAGCTCTCCGGAGAGATCCCTGCTTCTATCTGCGATCGCGGCCTCCTCCAAGAATTACTGCTTATCGACAATTCCTTCTCCGGCAGCATTCCTGATGGCCTTGCTCGGTGCCGGACCCTCACCAGAGTCCGTTTGTCTAATAACAAGTTCTCGGGCGACATTCCCCCGGGACTGTGGGGCCTTCCCCATGTCTGGTTGCTCGGGCTCGACGGGAATTCCTTTTCCGGTCCCATCTCTCAGACCATCTCAGGAGCACACAATCTCTCCATACTCACCATGTCCGATAACGGATTCAGCGGAAGCATCCCTCCCGAGATTGGACACCTTCCCAGCTTGTACCAGTTCTCCGCAGCGAACAACGGGCTGACGGGGCCGATCCCCCCTTCGTTGGGCAGCTTGGCGAAGCTCGGCCAGCTCGACCTTCACAACAATTCGCTCACTGGTGGACTCTTAACCAACATCGACTCATGGGCGAAGCTGGCACTACTGAACCTTGCCGACAATGATCTGACTGGGACGATACCTCCGCAGCTTGGTAACCTTCCGGTGCTCAACTACCTCGATCTCTCGGGGAACATTCTTGACGGAGAGATCCCTACTCAATTACAGAATTTGAAGCTGGACCGGCTCAATCTGTCCAACAACCAGCTCTCCGGTTCGATTCCGCCTATGTACAAGTCCGAGGCCTACAGAACAAGCTTCCTTAACAACCCTGGACTCTGTGGCGAGCTGGCTGGGCTCTGCCCGGGTCTTCCCAAGGATTCGCGTCGACACGGGCGATCGACTTCTTTGCTGTTCGCGTTGATCTTCGCATTAGCCGGCATTATTGTCCTGGTAATTGGTGTGGGATGGTTCTACTTGAGATACAGGAAATTCAACAAGGCGAAGCTCGGGTCCAACAAGTCCAAGTGGACTCTAACATCCTTCCACAAGCTGGGTTTCAGTGAGTATGAGATCCTGGACTGCCTTGACGAGGACAACGTTATAGGCAGCGGGGCTTCGGGGAAGGTTTACAAGGCTGTTCTCAGTAGCGGCGAGGCTGTCGCCGTGAAGAAGCTGTGGGGAAGTGCAAAGAACGTGGACAAGGCCAAGGACGATGCATTCAAGGCTGAAGTCGCTACTTTAGGAAAGATTAGGCACAAGAACATTGTGAAGCTGTGGTGCACCTGCAGCCACAAGGAGTGCAAGCTTCTGGTTTACGAGTACATGCCCAACGGCAGTCTGGGGGATGTGCTGCATAGCGGCAAAGGGGGTGCTCTTGATTGGCCGACGAGGTATAAGATCGCTCTAGACGCTGCGGAGGGGCTGTCTTACCTGCACCATGATTGTGTGCCTGCGATAGTGCACAGAGACATAAAGTCGAATAATATCCTCTTAGATGCGGGCTTTGGTGCTCGAGTGGCAGATTTTGGGGTTGCCAAGGCGATGGAGGCAGTCGAAAATGGGCCAAAGTCTATGTCAGTTATCGCCGGATCGTGTGGATACATTGCGCCAGGTTAGTGTCATGATTTTTTTATTTGTTAGATATCTAAAACAACATATACATAATCAATTAGTGTTGTTGCATTCGTTAGCCTGCTAATTCCTTTATTATTAATTATGTGAATCTAGAGTATGCATACACTCTTCGGGTAACAGAGAAGAGTGACATATACAGTTTCGGAGTTGTTATTCTGGAGCTAGTGACCGGAAAGCGTCCAATCGATCCGGAGTTTGGGGAGAAGGACTTGGTGAAATGGGTGTGTGACACATTGGAAGAGAAAGGGATTATTGATCACGTGGTTGACACAAAGCTTGATCTGCCCCTCTACAAGGAGGAGATTAGCAAGGTCCTAAGCATTGGGCTCCTCTGCACCAGCTCCCTCCCTATCAGTCGCCCTTCCATGAGAAGGATCGTAAAAATGCTGCTTGAACTAGGTGGTGAAGATGACGCCAACTCTAAACCCAAGGCTAAGCAGCAGCAGCAGCAACAGGAGCAAGAACAAGATGGGAAACTCTCTCCATATTATTTTGAAGATCAGGATGTTGTTTGAGATGGAAACACAAGAAGATAATTGACAGGAAAAAAAAGGTTGAATTGCCTAATCTTCATCTGACTCGAGGGAGGGAATTGTGCCAATTATAGATAGATGTTAGAGAGGCCACATTTTCTTAGTCTCTTCCTGTTTGTTTGTATATATATTTTGTTTCTCCAAACAAGTGGGGTTGAAGATTTGTATGTTACAACCGACACATTTCTGTACTTTGATCCTGTTTGGGTTCTTCAAGGAACTCTACCAAAGTAGGGCTTTCTTCTGCTGGCCCACTTGCACAGTTTTAGTTTTTTTTTTTTTTTTTTTCCAGCACGTGCGGGTTCAGTTAAATCGTGTGTCCTCCGCACACAATTTTTAGCCGATCGTCATATCATTTTGGACTCTTCGTACGGATCTTATCCGCACTAGCTTTGTCATCATCGCCTCACACGCATACTCCGCGTACTCTGCACGCTCCAGAGCTCCACGAGACGGCCATTACGTCTTTCGACGTTTGCAACTCAACGCCTCGCTTCGTTCACGACGCCGAAGGAGTCCCTGACGTCTTCACGATGCCTACGACATCCGATGTCGTCCAGCCACCCGTTCTATTTGCACGACGTCCGTACGACGTCTTCTTGACGTCCTTACGGTACCGTACGACGGGCCGTGTGGTAGGCCGTCGTTTATACCCGTGGTAGAATGGTGTCGGTCCTCGACCGTCCGTTCGGCGCCCTAGCAGTTGAGTTTTCATATACGGGCGTTCCATTCTGGTCCACACTAATTGTTAATATATAAATTTAAAGAAAAGTTAAATAATTACTGTTAATAAATTATTAATTTAGTTATATAATTAATATGTTTTGTTACCCAAGAGAGTCGATTTCAGCTTCTTCCTTCCACGGCCTAGGCCTCGGCCTCGTTTATTTGGGCCACTTTTAAGGACTTGAGTTGTTCGTTGTAGCTGAGAGCAATATATTGGATCCACGTACTGCAGCAGCACAATATGTATCCATCCAACTGATACTCTTTCATTGTTTTATTTGTTCGATCGAGTCTTTATTTATGTCAATTGTGATTTTGTCCGACGTCTCTTTTAGTTGGCTATAAATTGGAGTCCTATTGTCTGTAATGGATTATATTGATGCATCATTTTTAGCAGATAGCATCTACATCTCTTAATTTAATTTAATTAGTTAATTCTTATTCCTAATTATCTTTTTGATGATGCATATTAGCTATTTAGCTAGGAAAGGAAAAGGAATGTTGGTGGAATTGATGCATGTTTTTCTTGAGGTAGGAAATTGAAGCAAACTAATTTACTATTTTGGTAGAAGAAGAGTCAAGATGGGTTCCTCTTAGGATTTTCGAATAATTAAACAAGGGTTCCAATTTGCCCCCCCTCCAAGCATACTAAACTACAGAATAATTGCTGCAGCTGCTGCTGCTATTATGGGAGCACATTTAAGGACTTGTCTACTAATTAACTTACTGCAGTTTCAACCATAAATCCATATATATATATATATATATATATATATATATATATATATATATATATATATATATATAATAGTCATAACCCGTGTCCATAGGGCATGGTTCATTTAAGTTATTTTCCCTCAAAATCTTGGACCCCCAATTTTAAACGAACAATAATAATTTTGTGGCCCCCATCAAAATATTAAATCCCAACCACTGCTGGATGTGAATTTTCTTTAGATTCCCCCATAAAATTCCACTCTCAATAATGCTCATCTACAACCATTATGAGGCCCCCATCAAAATATTAAATCCCAACCATCAAAATATTAAATCCCCATCTTTGGATTCCCCATAAAACCCCACTCCCAATAATGCTCTTCCCCATAAAATCCCACAACCGTTGATTCACCAAGATTAAATCCCAACCACTTTTATCTTGGCACAGTCAGCCCTAGGATTCAAAAACCTTTGTGTTTTGTATATATATATATATATATATATATATATATATATATATATATATATATATATATATATATATATATATATACACACGAATGACCTCTAGGTTAAGAGAGATGCATGCGACCCAAATGATCGAGAGTTCATATATATATATATATATATATATATATATATATATATATATATATATATATCGAATGAGGGATTCGTATTCCATTACTTTTGCATCTCCATGATAACAATCAACGGTTAAGCTTAGATGACTTAAACAAGATCCAATGGATGTGAAAGAAGACGGTTAAGATTAGATGACTTAAACAAGATCCAATGGATATGAAAGAAGCGATGTATGAGGGATGCAAAAATAAAAAAATACGGATCCTTCATATATATATATATATATATATACATATATATATATATATATATATATATATATATATATATTTCATGTCATGGAGAGAGTGCCATGTTCCAATCGTTACAAAAGTGAGAGGATGTGAAAGAGGTTAGTTATAGTGTTCATATTTAAGATATGTTAAACATACGCAGATAAATAAGCTTTGTTTTATTTAATCAGAGAGAAAAATCAATTCCGTCATGTTCCAAACGTTAGAAAACAATATGCATCGAGTCGTTCTATAAGACTAAATACATATGGAAAGTTAATAGAGCGAGGACCCTCCATGACATTTTCACTAGGAGTCGATCGGATCGAAACAATTGGGTCGATGTTCGAAAGGGACTTTGCTCATGCTAGGTAATTGCTACTCAATTACTCGGCTATTGTCTTGTCCTCTGTAAGTAGGGCATAAGCCAAGGAGAAATACAACTATGCACAACCTTATCAACCATAACATATATACATGACCACAATTATTATTATTATTATTATTATTATTATTATTATTACTACACTTCTTTTTTATTTTCTAATATTTAAATTTAATATTTATCCTTGTATTAATACTATTGGCACTCCTAAAATGTTACCATGCACTCTTTCCTCCATACATGTACAAATTAATGTCATATTTACTGTATGGATATATTTGGATTGTATTTGGAATTAGAATAATAAAAAATTAAAGTGGAGTACATAATAACATTTTAGAAATGTCAATAACATCACCCTACTATTATTATTATTATTATATAAGTTAGTAATATGTCAACTATCCAGTAAGAAACTGCAACATATTTTTCGCTTCAGATACATGTTTTTTTTTTCCTTCTTCCTACACAAAATCAATTGTTCATTAATTAATTATAGACACAGAATGATGTAGGATGATTGACTGTTCTCATAGATAACAATTCTATATGAAATTGTTGGGTTTTAGATGTTTGTTGTATGATCTAATAAAAATAAATATTTAATCAAATTATATTTAACAATGGGTTTGTTTAAAAATAGTTATCAGAATAATGAAAGGTCAATTTTTTTATGCTACTTAATTCGGAGCTCATATTCAACATGATGAATTAATGTCGAACTGTTATTCTGTAATTTGTCAAGTAATCAGGCCTTAACAATAACATGATTATGTCCCATCCACTTTCCATTGGTTATTTAACTAATCTATTTGTTAACGAATGTAATTCCTTGTCTTTATCATCAGTGTGTAAGGAAAGTCACGGCAAGGCTTTGTCCTGATGTCAACAATTTCATTTCATTTGTTAAACAAATGGGGGGCGGAACAAGCAAGTAATTTGGACAAGTTAATTCTTGTCCTCTGTTTAATCAAACTGTCTGTTGTCAGCTAGTATTTGCTACATATCTTAAATATCAAATCAATCGATTTCTTCACCTCTAATTTTCTCTTTTATCCACCACCACAGTTCATATAATTAATTTGACCAATAACTATTGTCCTTTTAAGTGTTTTTGAATAGATTATGTTCATAGTGATTATACAAAATTAAATTATTGATCAGCACTACTTTTCATACCTGCCACGGTTACCTAATCCTAATGAATACGTAAACTATTAGGAATTGATGTGGGCATCCGCTTATTGTATAAGCTTAAGCCCATGTCTCATATTAAATAGGGATAATTAATGTCTAGATCCTTAATTTTATATCTACTTAGAATTTAAATTCTAACATACCCGATTAGAAAATTTTGAGCATGAATTTCTATTTTTAACTTTTTTTTCCATTATACTCTGAATATGAGTACAATGGCAACAACCAACATATACCATATTATAAATTTTATTTATAGAACGTCCTTTGGTAGCGCATTCTTGTGCTGTTTTTGGAAATTTTGTAATTTTTTTTTGTAATTTTGTATAACTTTTATGCTCTTTACGAAAATTTTGGCTGTTAGAATTCTAATTGAGTTTGACATGTGTACCTATATTCAAATAGATGTAATGTATTACAGCTAGAGTTTGTTTAGATAGTAAAAATTAAAAGAAAAGTGAGAAAGTACACATACATGTAGTGTATGTGTTTTGTATGTATTTGACTTTTATTCTAAGTTCTTTATGTCCTCCTACTTCCGTGTGTGTTTGGATGACTAAACCATAAGGGGGCGTTTGGTACGCGATATTTTTTTTTTATTCCGGGAAAATTTAAGATGAGAATCTATTACCACGTTTGTTTGGCTTATAAAAAATTATTCTCGGGAATTATAAATACCCGAGTAAATAGTTTACCCACAAAACTTGGAAATTCTATCCCTTGAGAATAGGTGGGTATTTTTTTTTTGCCCGGGCAAAAAAAAATTGTCTAAATTTTTTTTCTTCTTTTTTGATCAATTTTGATTAGTTTTGAACATTTTTTTCTTTTTTTTGTCGTTTTTATCGTTTTTTTGTCATTTTTTGTCGTTTTTACCCTTTTTTTTGCCTTTTTGTCACTTTTTGATTATTTTTTGTCGTTTTTATCGCTTTTTTGTCATTTTTGTCGTTTTTAACCAATTTTTTGTCGTTTAAAGCGATTTTTTGGTCGTTTTTACACATTTTTTGTCTTTTTTGTAATTTTTTGATTTTTTTTTGTCGTTTTTATCGTTTTTTTGTATTTTTGTCGTTTTTACCAATTTTTTGTCGTTTTAAGCAATTTTTTGTCGTTTTAAGCAATTTTTTTGTCGTTTTTGTCACTTTTTTGATTATTTTTTGTCGTTTTTATCACTTTTTTATCAATTTTTTTCGTTTTTTTACCAATTTTTTGTCATTTTAAACGATTTTTTTTGTCGTTTTTTGATTATTTTTTGTTGTTTTTATCACTTTTTTGTAATTTTTTTCGTTTTTACCAATTTTTTGTCGTTTTAAGCGATTTTTTTTGTCGTTTTACCCATTTTTTTGTCTTTTTTGGTCACTTTTTGATTATTTTTTGTCGTTTTTATCACTTTTTTGTCATTTTTCGTTTTTACCAATTTTTTGTCGTTTTAAGCGATTTTTTTGTCGTTTTTACCCATTTTTTTGTCTTTTTTGGTCACTTTTAAATTTTTTTATCGTTTTTACCCAATTTTTGTCCTTTTTGACTTTTTTTGTCAATTCTTATCGTTTTAAACGATTTTGTCATTTTTGTAGGGTTTTTTTTTGTTTTTTTTACCGATTTTTAGTCGTTTTTGTCGTTTTTTGTCGCTTTTTGGTCATTTTTTACTGATTTTTAGTCGTTTCTTTGTCGTTTTTTGTCGCTTTTTGGTCATTTTTTACTGATTTATGTCGTTTTTTGTCGTTTTTAACCGATTTTTTTATCGTTTCAACCGATTTTTTGTCGTTTTAAACCGATTTTTTGTGGTTTTAACCGATTTTTGTCATTTTTTGTCGTTTTTGCCGCATTTGGTTTTTTTGTCGTTTTTGTCGCATTTTGGTTTTTTGTCGTTTTACTGATTTTATGTCGTTTTTTTCGTGTTTTAGTTATTTTGTCGTTTTTACCCCTTTTTTTGTTATTTTTTGTCGTTTATACATTTTTTTGTCGCTTTTTGGTCATTTTTGTCATTTTAACCGATTTTTTGTCGTTTTTTATCGTTTTGTTATTTTGTCGTTTTTACTGATTTTTTGTCGTTTTTTTACCATTTTTTTCGTTTTTACCGATTTTTTGTCGTTTTTACCGATTTTTTTATATTTGTTCATTTTTTTGTTATTATTATTTTTTATTTTTTTTCCGGGAATATTTATATTGTCAACAAACATGGGAATGTAATTTTCCCGGGAATTTAATTCCTTGGAATTTAATTCCCGGGAATATAGAATTCCCGGCTATATAGTATTCCGCATACCAAACGCCCCCTAAAGGAGATATTGGGGAGGTGAGAAACTAATAAATGAAAATGATTAGGTACTAATTAACTTAGTTAAGATATTACTAAATTATATTTATTAGACAGATATTGTAGCCATCTTTTCTTTGAAAAAGAAAAAGAAAAGCAACCAAATACTTACAAGTTACAACCTTCTTATAATCTCTCTCCCACTCCTTACACATGGTCTCACTGTGTCCCACCTCCTCTCTCACCACCGCTATATGGATCCCATCCGACCCCACCACATTTTCTCTCTTCCGATCGAAGTCCGACATGTGACGGTTGTAAGAAAATTGTAAGCATTTGGTTGTAGGCATAAGAGCATCATTAGTAGTTGGGATTCTCAAATGTAATTTGGGGTCCAATTTTTTTTTAAAAAGTAAACGTAGAATGTGTTGAATTTGTACGAGAATAGTAGGAAATGATAAAGTGCCGGTCCCAAAAATTGTGTGGTCAAGATTTGATGTGAAAAAATAATAATATAAAGTCTAGAATCTAAAAAGTTGGGTTCCAAAATGGGACTTACTATTCTAAAAAATGAGTTACTACAATCTAGAATTTAAAAATTGGGAACATATGGGTAGGATGGAATCGAAATTATAAAAATTGGAACTAAAGATGAGATTTACTATTCTACAAGATGAACTCCTACATTCTAAATCTAGAATATAGAAAATGAGATGAGTCTTACTAATGAAGCTCTAACAGAGCTAAGAAGAAAAACGGAATTAGTTAAAAGGATTCACCTAGTCAAAACTGCTGAAGGATAGATATGCATGTGTGTGTCCATGTTCTTGGGTCCATCATCAGCCCGACAGTGACGTACGTACGGATTGCAACAGCCTTGTCATTTTGCATGCCCTGCCTGCCGGGGTTTCAGCCTTCAGGGGATAGTCAGACATTCCCTTGTTCTTCATATCTCAAACATATATTTATATTTATTTAAATTTTTAAAAAAAACTTGTATATATAAACAAGGCAGCTTCCAATCGCTACTTTCCGAGAAGCTATAATTTTCTAAGTTGTACAATTAAGATCAGTCCTTAAGAAAACGATCAAGGAGTAACCTACGTACAGGACGTCCAAAGATCCTGGCCGGTTGAAATTGACATTTAAAGTGACTTTGTTATAGGCGCAAATGTTGTTGCGTACGTGGTAGAGGATTTAATTACTTGTCAGGTATTCAACTTTTTTTTTCTCCCCCTTTACAAAATTTATTTCACTTTGTCTAAACAAACTTGGCTTTTCCCGTGATTTCCAAATTGATCAGTTTGCAAGTGCACTGGACAATATTTTGCTGTATTTGTATCAAATATAAACACACACACATGTATGTGTTATTGTTCAGCTTCATGCAGACAGCACACACATACACTATTAGTTTGGAGAAAAAAGAGAGGCAATATATACTTGTTGACACCCGCTCGTTGGCAACGTATGGACAACGTATAGATTGTAATTTAAGATTCAATATTTCCGACGCGGTCGATATGAGCAAATTTGTATATGGAGTTGGTATTAGGCGTATCGGTGGATTCCCTCCATGAAATCCAAAGTTAGTTGCATGCATGTATGTCGTCTTACTGGTGGAGTGGAGTGGCATTGATTCTCAGCTCCAATTACTATGCAGGCATGTACAATTAATTGGGTTTGTCGCTGCTAATTCCGACATGTTTTGCTCCGCATCTAAGCGACATCACCAACATCCCATCTCTTCTATAAAATCAACATCTTCTCCTCAATTATGTGCATCACATCAATCCTAAGTTTGTTTAGTTGCTTTGATCCCTAGTTAAATCATCTTCTTCTTCTTTGATCTTTCGACTTTCATAATAAATTCAATTCAATTCAATTCAATTCAATTCTAGTTGTTGTTGTTGTAATGGATGGTATGGCTGGGTCATCATCTGTATTCCCACCGGGTTTCCGATTCCATCCCACGGATCAAGAGCTCCTAATTCACTACTTGAGAAACAAGGTCATCTCCTCCAACACTATGGTGACTGCTATAATTGCCGACGTCGATATCTACAAATTCAACCCATGGGATCTTCCCGGTGGGTACTCTGATCCTTACTAGCTAGCATGCATACATGTTTGTAATTGTTGACTGACTGTAACATCTTCTTCATTTATGATATGATCAGACAAAGCATTAATCTTTGGCGAAGAAGCAGGAGGCGAATGGTTCTTCTTCAGTCCAAGGGATAGGAAATATCCAAAAGGGGCTCGTCCTAACCGTGCGGCAGGATCAGGCTACTGGAAAGCAACAGGCACTGACAAGCCAATCCTCGCCTCTGGCGGATCCAAATGTCTCGGCGTCAAGAAGGGCCTTGTCTTCTACAAAGGCAGGCCACCAAGGGGCGTCAAGACCGAGTGGGTCATGAATGAGTACCGCCTACTAGATGCCACCACCACCACCACCTCCTCTTCTTCTTATCCTCTTCATCAGAAGCACAAGGATTCCATGAGAGTAAGCCCACACAATTAACCTAGCTAGCTAGATTGTGCATGTATCGATGGAACTAGAATTAATCTTCAACGTCTATATTTAATTCAGCTGGATGACTGGGTTCTGTGTCGAGTGCGACACAAGGGCATAATAGCAGAATCAGCTGATGAGAAAGTTGATCTGAAGGCAAATATTAATCCTTGCAGCACCACCCAATATCCAAACATAGAGCATCAGCTACAAACTAGTTACAACAACAACAACAACAACAAGTACAGCAGCTTTTGCGAGTACTGGAGCGATATCCTCCTGGGCGACTCCCTGGATGATCACAAGGTAGTAGCGGCAGCCGGGGATGACAGCTGCCATTCAGATGACTACTCCGTGCTATGCTCTCCACAGTCCCCCACTATGCCTATGCCACCACTGCTGCCGCCGCCGGATCAACAGCTTTCTTCCATGTTTGATTCCCTCAAACGGAAGCTATCTTTCGGAGCATTGGATGAACTGATCATGCAGCAGCAGCAGCAGCCGCCAACTAAAAGATCGCACCACTACTCCGTTGGTTGTAATGTCGTCGGTGACCAATCGTCCCCTGCAGAATTAATCAATATTCTCCAGTGACCAAGCTGGATTTGCCCAGTTTGGATGTGATCCGACCGACCTGTATTAATTAATTTGTGTACTTCTTATACGTCCATATGCAGTTGAGCTGTAGCTAATTAACACATAGCAAAGCTAGCTGTTGCAGGCTCGTGTGTACGTGTCAATGGTAATACTCATCTCTTACCAGGAGTTAATTCCTGTATACTGTACAACTTTGTTAGTATATATATTAAGGGTTTTGTCGGATTAAATGGTTTGGTATCTATCTAGTACTGTAATGCTCAACTACCGGTCTTGGAAGTACTCTTAATCACAAATGTAAGGCGGAGATCAAAGCTAGCTAATTGAACTGGATTTCGACATCCTTGATCGGCCTTTGCATTAAAGACGATCGATGCACTCCTATAGGCTAAAAGAACCGATCGATGTGACCTCCATGCACCACCTAAAGCAAATAATTAAATCCACTAAGCATTTTTCCTAACTATTAAAGGCTTATGCAACAAGTAAGATTTCTGGATTTTGCGATAACCCTGCCAGCCTATGGGCCATCCATAAGACTTTTGGAGACCCATGGCACAACTATATACCCTGACTAGGATAAATTATTTGAAACAAATAGTTTAGATTTGAAAGAGTATATAATTTGTATTAATTAGCATGTATGTCAAATTAAATATCCCACTAAATTTAATAAAAAAAAATTCGATAAACACATTTTTGGGGAATTTTTTTATTATTTAAGTTTCAGTTTTTCTGATAGTAGTATGGAAATGGTAAAGATTGATATATCCCTTTTTGTTGATTGTTTATACTAGGATAAATCAATGTACGTGAGGTTTCATCTGCTGGGACTTAGCCCATTGGATTTGGACCCATAACTAAGGACAATTCAAAATAAGACAAATTATATGATACAAAGAAATTTTAATATGTTTTTTATAGCAGCAGTTTTAATATTTCAATAGACAGCATTAGTATATTTAGGCAAATAAATTTCACTTGTCAAAGTCAAAGATAATCACCAAATTTTGATGGTCATGTTTTAATATCCAATAATTTCTCCAAAGGCCCAAATTAAAGAAAGAAATATAGCATACACGTTGTCAAATTTATTTATCTAGTATGTAAGAAAATTGGTAATGGTTGTGAAATTAGTAATTTTCTAACCATGTCACATTATATGAGACTTGTTTCCTTTGAGCAGGCAGAAAGGATAAATGTTGTTACTGACGAAAAACACAAGATGCTGTCCATGTGCTGCCAGAATTACTTGCTTGTACCATAGGCAATTTGCGGTGAGTGCTGGAATTGCCAAAAAGCCAACCCAAGCCTTGCTAAACAAACTTTGATTAAATTAATATGGCCGGCCTACTAAGACGTATTAGCATGCATGACAAAAGTGATGTTTGTGGTTGGAGCCATGAACAAGATGTGGAAAAGAGAATTTCTCCCACCTCATTTACTGTAAATGATCTCTCTCTCTCTGTTGTTAATATTGATTACTTTTAATCTTCGAAGGTGGTTATTTAGATATAAATCCCTTCAATCCTGTACATTTTAAGTTAGTTCTTCCGGATTTTGTTACTTTAAAGGAGATTCTTATATTTGTTACTATAATTTATACAAGTATAAATTTATTGAAAAAATTAACCAGAAACCCCAGCCATCAGGAGGCACCCTAATGAATGAAGGAGCATTATGTAACCTGATGCAAACATCAGAGATTAAGAAATTATGTAACCTGATGCAAACATCAAAGATTAAGAACATAATGGACAAGACTTCGACCTACAAAATTGCAACTCTTAGGAACATACTAAACATTAAAAGTCATGAACCTGATAGGAATACTCCTCAACTCCTCACAAACAACTCTAATATATAAGACAAACAATTGTTGCCAGATATTTCTTTTACTATATCAGTTGCAACCATCTCGAAAATAATGGAAAGAAATCCAGCATCAAAATCCATTATTAGTTCATCACGAGTTGCTAAAGCTTCACATAAAATTGTATCAAGCACTAATTTTGACAAGTCTTCATTGTTTCTTTCCAAGAACATCGACCCTTACATGTGCAATCTTTTCATACACTTGTTTGGTGTGAAGTCTATGAACCCTTGGGACAATTATCTTGGCCACAAAATCCTTCAACCAAAGTCTCGTATCAAAACATTTTCTGATCTTATCAATACTAGCCTTCAAAAACTCAATGGTTGGAAGAGTGGTTGTCTCTCACATGCAGCTCGAACTACCCTTATCAAATCTACTTTGTCTTCTCTTCCCACATATCATTTCTCCTCATATTCCATTCCAAAATCTGTCACAAATTCCTTATCTAAACACCAAAGGAATTTATGGTGGGGGACTGACAACAACAATCGGAAAATGCATTTTACTCCTTGGTCATTATTCACTAAACCGAAATTTCATGGTGGTTTGGGTATTCGTGATCCTCACATTACAAACCTTTCTCTCTTGCTTAAATTATCATGGAGATTCCTTAATGATTCCAATTCCATTTGGGCTTTACTTCTTCATACTAAATATCTTCGTTCTTCTAACTTTTGGACTGTCAATCCTAATTCCAACTCATCTTGTATATGGACTAGTATCTTGAAAAGCAGAGAGTTCCTTCATGGCAATGTGATCTGGTCAGTTGGAAATGGATCCAATATTAATATTTGGACAGATCCTTGGGTCCCCAATCTGCCAAATAACAGAGTATCAGGTTATTATGTTGATAATAGAGCTATCCATACAGTGGCAGATCTGATCAATGGTGACTCTTACACCTGGAAAGAACACCTCATTTACATCTTATTTCCTCCACATGAAGCTCAGGCCATCCTCAATATACCATTATCAAGGAATTGCACTCATGATAAGCGAATCTGGATACACACAGTCAATGGGGAATTTACCACAAAATCGGGATATAGGGCTATTCATGATAGTCTTTATCCTGCCAATCCTTCTCCTGTTGATATTGCATTTGAAGACTGGAAGATCCTTTGGAAACAAACTCATATTGTCACCCTCACTTTTCCCAGTTAGGGATAAAATGGTAATTTTCCATTTTATAATATTTTTGGGAATTTTATTTCATGAATATTATTATTTAATTATTATAGGAGTCGGGTTCGAATTTTATTGCATTCCGAGTTAATTCGGGACCCCGGTGAATTTCGACTTGAGCTGTAATTAGCCTGTTAGCTAACCATGGCCCACCACACTAAAAATTAGGGTTTAAGAGTTTGGACTAGTTTCCCATGAGTAATTTAGTTTAATTATGATTTTTATTTATTTTTAGCAACTTCCTAAACCTAATTTGGAAATTGTTTAATATTAGGCTTAGGGAGGGGCAAACTTGTAATTTACAAGTGCCCCTCACCCAACCACCATGGCCGGCCACCTATAGGCAGCCCCCCCCCCCCCATCTTTCTTCTCCACTAAGTTAAACCCTCTCTCTCTCTTCCACTTTCATTTTCTTCTCAAGCTTCTTCTTCTTCCTCCAACCTACACTTAGGTATGATTTTATTTTCTCCATTAATTCTCTTTTGCATATAGTTCTTGTCACGACCCGCACCCACTGTCAGGGTACGAGAACGTAACAACGTCCAGCCTACGCCGCAGTATCGGCGGTAGAACGCTGTCCTAGGTCAATCATCTAACAATATAAAAGTACCTGTACAGTATATACTCTCCGAATGGAGGTGATATAACAATATGCTGTCTCAATCACATCTAAGGTAGAAGAATGAAGAACAGATAGATAGATAGTAACTCAAGGAGAACCATAGCATAGATGAAAAAGGTCTAAGTGTCTAGTACAACATAATATCCAGAACTGTCAATTCATAATACAAAAGTCTAAGAGTCTATACATAACTCAACATCTCAAAATACAACTCAGATGTGAGACAAAAGTAAATATAGAAAAGACTGCCTAGACTAAACTGGTCTAGACTACTGGAACAACATCCTCAGCTGCAGGTGGATCCTGCTGAGGGTCCACAACATAAGTATCATCTAGTCCTGCTCCATAATAGGTAGACACCAGGGCCTCCTCCTCATCCTCTGTAATATTTTCAACAGGTCCAATCAGGACGGGAACGAGCACAATACATCTCACGCAGTGCATAGTATGATAGGAGATATAAAGCATGCAATAGAGTAAAATACAGGAACTGCTGAAAGAAGATACATGTAGCAAAAAGATAACTGTAATGAAATATCTACTGTATATAGAGAACTAGCAGTGTCTAGTGAGTCAGAGTAAAATATAGACATGTGAAATGGCATAGGAGATTCATGGCTACAGCTAAGAGTGATTCATGACTACACTACTTTGGATATTATTCACATGACTATTTCCACTCCCCCATCCCCAATCAATACACAAGGATCCATTCAGGTTATGTTAAGATTCGTGATAAGCCCATAAATGGGAGATTCATGAGAGGCTCTGTGAGCATGAGAGTACATGAGTCACAAGCGATTCGTGAATCTATGAAAGCATAGAGATACATGATGATTCGTGAAAAGCACAAACATGCTGTATCTGATGCTCCCGAGGGGGATAACATCTCATGAAAAGATCCATATAGTACCAATCCGTGATAACAATCGTGTCAGCATCAAGTAAAGTAATCTAGAGCAAGAATATAAATCCTGGCAAATATGAAACGGTCAGAGAATGTACTCGCCTGATAACTGAATGTCTGAAGAAGATATACTGTCTGAGGAGAGGTGTATGGCTCCTAATCAGAGCAATACAAGTCACAATGTATCCACAATGGTAAAAATAAAGTATACAATGCATACTACATGATTCTAGGTTAAACTGGTCAAAAGTCAACTCTAATAGTCAAACTGGGTCACAGGAAGCCATACTAAGTCAAATAAGGTCAAACAAGATCAAACAAGGTCAAACAAGTTTAATCTAGGTTAAAGTCAACTCCTGGTCAACACTCTAATCAAACTAGTCAATACTAGTCAACATGATCAATCTGGATCAAGTCTAGATCAAACTAAGGTATTGGTCAAACAAAGACTAGTCAGTTAGGGTAATTAGGTCAAACATGGTCTGACTAGTTGAACTAGTCATTTATTAGGTCAATTAGGTCATGGTTTGACTAATAGTTGACTTTAGTCAACCATGGTCAACAATGGTCAACTTTAAGTCAAAGCTAGGTCAACACTAGTTAAACTAGTTAGGGTTTTAGTCAAACTAGTTAACTAATCAAATAGGTCAATCCTAGTCACATCTAGGTCAATTAGGTCAAGGTTTGACCTAAGGTTGACTTTGGTCAACCTTCAGTCAACAAGGGGTTTCTAGTAGGGTTTTTGGGCCTTTTAGGGTTAATCCCAAGCCATAGGCTAATAACCTTGGCCATAGACCATAGTCATAGGGTTTTCATATAGCCCTATAGCTAGTAAGTTATACATATATATATATCTATATATATATTTATAGGCCTAACTATATACCAATATGGGAATACACTATATATAATACCCAACCCCACATATATATATAAAATAACACTATGTATATATCTAATACAATATATATATCATATATATATATATATATATATATATATACATATATATATATAAACAAAACCTATATATATATATAATCATATATATAGAGAGAGGAAAGAGAGAGAGACAAAGGGAGAGAGAGAGAATGAGAGAGAGTGGGACAGTGAGGGAGAGAGAGGAACAGTAGACAGGGGGGGGGGGGGGTATCTCAGGTTTCCTGAGACAGGAAACCCCCACAGAACACACACACACACACCACATACATACATACATATGTACATAAATGTATACACACACACAACTACACCTACACACAACCAATTTCACTCAAACCTCACCTACACACACTTATACATATATACTATATATATACGTACTAATATACACTAGTACAATGGATTAAACACACACAAAATCGAATTGAAATTCGATTTTCAAAACTGGAAAATTATCCCAAAACAGTGAACTGTTGCACTGTGCACTCGATATGGGGAAAAACGAAATACACGCAACCCAACGAGCTAAGGCTCGCATCTAAGGGTTGGTAACTGACACCCCGCACATATACTAGTGTCCTAGGATACTGACACGACACCACGACACGATTTATCGTGTCCAAACACAAGAAAACACGACTCGGGTAAATTCCTGATACACCCACGCGTGCACAGCGTCGTGCACGCGTGCAGCTAGCCCTAGGACACGACACACACGATACTGTGTCTCGTGCTCGTGTCAGTAGGTAGGGTAGGTCTAGGGGTATGTGTCAGTGTGTCTGCACGGTGTCCACGTGTCTCACAGAGTCGACACGAGACACGTATCAGTCGAGGAAACTCGACTGTTACACACTGTTTCAGACAGCGTCGTGCGGTGAGTCACGTGCCTCGTGCTCGTGACACAGGACACGACGCACCACGTGCTCGTGTCCACGTGTACGCCACATGAAGGGCTACACGATGGTGTCACTACGAGGTGTCCACGTGGCGTGTCCGTGCGACACGACACGCTTGAAATGTGCTCTGTGCAGTGCGCACAGTGCAGTGCAAAATCCGTGTTCGTGTCAGACCTCTCTCGACACGACACGAGAGGTCGTGATATTTGAGGGGGGGGCTTGTCAGTGATGGCCCCCACCTCTGTGTAAATTTTCACGTGTCCACGTGTCCAATTCGTGGAGAAATCAGTGTCGGGTAGCAGGGGATTAAGTGTGCACTGTGCTGTGTCCTGGCAGTGTTGAAACTGAGAGCTTCGTGTCCAGATTTTGGACACGACACAACCCAATTTGTGCTCAGTGTTTTAGGGTTAGGTTTAGGGTTAGCTAGGCTAGGTTTTGGTTCAAAAAGTTCTACAAAACAGTGTGTAAATATCAATGTGACAGTGAGCTAAAAACCTTAAAATACAATGAAATTAAATTAGGATACGTGTCCGATACGACACCAAACAATTCCTAGATTCCACCAAACTTTACCCACAGCTAGTATACACCTATATGCATGCATTTATGAAGAAAAATTACAATATTAATATGGTTTAGAGACATTTACCTATATGTGCAAAATCCTTGAAAACTCAATAAATGAGGGGGGTGTCCAAGTCCACTTATGGGTGTGTCCAAGTCCTTGTGTCCAACTTGCTAGCCTCCCTTAGCACCCTCTAGGTTGTAGGAACCCAATGCAAGAAACTAGAGGTGATTTGGACCTCTAAAGAGTGAGATATGAAATTTTGAAGTAAAGGGTATTTTTCATGAATTTAATTCAATGCAATGCAATGAATTTATCAAAATATATAGGAAGGGGGGTCATGCCAAGGGGGGGGGGGGGGGGGGGTGTCTTGGCCGGCCATGGCATGGCCAAGGCATGGGGGTTGTCTTCCTTCATGGAGAAGGAAAGGACTTTGGTGGCAAGGGGTTGATCTTTTGAGTAAAACAAGGAAAATATCCTATAAGTAAATATCTAGATATTAAGCCATACTTTGACTTATGCAACCAACCATTCCTTTATCATTTCTAGGTTAGGGACTAACCTATGGATTAGGGTAGATTAGGTTAAAGGCTCTCATGACACTAACCAAAATCAATAAATAGTAAAAACTCATAAAATCAATTAATTCCAATTAAATCCTAGAAAATTACCAAAATACCCTTTAGGCTAAAAACCACTAAAATGATATTCTAAGCCTATGGTCAAGTTCTCATGGTCATGGCAACTTCTAGGTTAGAGAAACTAGGGTTTACACTAAGTTATTCTAACCAAATCACAAGTCATAAGTCATGACTTAGCATGGCTTTAGAATTGGTTTAAATCACACTAATAATCACCAAAAATCATACCATGACTAAAATACCATTAATAAATAATAAAAATAATAAATTTTCAAAAATCCCCAATTTCAGAAAACAGGGTGTTACAGTTCTTCCACATTAAATGGAGAGGGGAAGATCCTCTTCCATTTGCCCACAAATTTGTAGGTTTTCCATAGAAAAATAGGTTAAGGATTTATTAGGATTAATCATTTTGTGAAAATATATATATATATGGATATATATATATATATATATATATATATATATATATATACATATATAGATATGAGTGTATTTATATATATACATGGATGTGTGTACATGGTTGTGTGTTTATGGATGTGTGTGTGTATTATATATATAATTAGAGGGAGGGATAGATATCTAGATAGATTATAGATAGATATCTAGTTATATATATATATAGATAGATATATATATATAGAGATATATATATATAGGTATATATATATATTGAAGTGTATATATAGGAGTAGAAGGGAAGAAGATGGAGAAGTATTAGGGACAGCCACGCAGCAGCTGGACTGCCACAGTGGCGGCAGTCCAAGTTCCTGGCTGCTGCCAGGAACACAGCCCCCCCCACCTTGGCTTTTAGCCTATTGTGCACCCCCCTTTTTACCTAGTATATATATATATATATAATATATATATATATATATATTAGATATATATAATATATTATATATGGTTGGAATCGTAGAGAAGAGTAGAAAATGATTATGGAATGAGAAGTTAGAAAAGAATTAGAGGTTAGAAGGAAGATTGAAAGAAGTTGGAAGAATAGGTAAAAGGCTAGAATAGAAAAGGGGAAAAAAACCGAGTTAGAGGGCGAATCAGAGTTCGGAGTATCCGATTGAGTTGAAACTTGGCGTGGAGCATGAATACGTGATTTAGATTTTGCGGGTTGGCTTTCGGGTGGAGTTCGGAGTCGTAGGGCGCCGTGTCGCGCCGTATCGGTGCGTATCTTGAAATATTCAAGATTTTGACAACGGGCCGTATCATGGACCGAATGTCCACGTTACCTAGATATTTTGGTAGATTTATATGTATAGGCTAGTATCATACTACCCTAGGGAGATCGGGTCAAAATATCAAGCGTAGGTAGGCTACTGGATAGTTGCCGAAGCTTAGAATTTTACCCTTTTTAAGGGTAAAATAGGATATTGGCCTACGGCCAAGATATGAGTTTCGAAGTCCAAGATGGACTTGGATATGGGTTGTAGAGGTTGGTAATAGTTAGAAATGTCGCCTAGACCTAGTCTTGACCCCGTTGACCACGGTTGACTTTTTGGACCAAAAGTCAACTATGGGTCAACGCTTTACCCAAATTAGTCCCGATTTTCATTAGACCTTTTGTAGTTGACCAAAAGTCAACTATTAGTCACCATTGACCTTGGGTTGACCATGGTTGACCTAGAGTTGACCAAGTTGACCAGAATTGACCAGTTGACCAAAAGTCAACTGTAGGCCATCTTGATCCCGTTTGACTTTCTTCGACTAGTTTTGACCCGTGATGCCTGGTAGACCTAGGATTGACTTGGTTAGGCTTAGATTGACTTGATATAACTTGATTTGACCTAGATTGACTTGACAGGACTTAGTGTGACTCAGTGAGACCTAGTTTGACCTAGATTGCATATCATTCATTGTAAATCATTCCTAAACTTGTTTAAACCTAAATTAACTTACAGTATCTCATATTTAGGTCTTCTGATACCGCTCTGAGCATTGATATACCATACTCTCAGGACAGCGCGAGTACATTCACTGATAGTTTTTATTCTTGATATGCTATAATCCGATTCAGTTGTAGGTCTACTTGATTCCTGACACGATGGTTCACGGACTATATGTCGATCCTGTCATGAGATGTTGTTCCTGGGTTACTTGGTATATTGGTACATGACTCGACTTGTTACTTGTACTTGTATAGACATGGACTTGGGAGTGGGCTGATCACCTGCTTTTGAATCCCGTGTCATAACGTGTTATGTCCGGATCCTTTATACTATTCGGGGATGGGGAGTTTATTAGTGGTTGTGTGATCAATTTCCACATTGTTCTACTTTGTATTACATTGTTCATAGCTATACCCTCGCCTCACGACGGTAAAGCTGACCCTACATCGTTCATAGCTTTCCATGGTGACGGCCTTACGTTCTATTGTACTCATTGTTCATAGCCGGTCGGATGGAAAGCCTGATCATGTTCCCAAGCCGATCACAAACGCTCTAATAATTCAAATCACATTTTATATTTACTTTGTCTTAACGTATATCATGTTCTGTTCTACATTCAGTATTTCTCCCATGCCATGATATACAGTTACTCACATGCTCTACTTTCCTTTATATTGTACCTTGATTGGAGTCTAAGTTTGCTCGGGAGGAGAGTTACAACCCCGGTCCTGTGGTTTTTTAAGGGTTGTAACTCGGCTTCCGAACGGTTCCCAAGTTTTCATATATCTTTGTCTTGTAGTTCATTATACTGTCTCTTATAGAATTTGTCAATCACATGGAACTGGTTAGTGTTTGTACTTGTTCATTTCTGACAGGATACCGTTATGATATATACAGATGACTCTGGCGGACTGCTCGACCTATTATGGCTCGAGTCAGATGGAGTAGCCTTAGATCGTGGCCTTATAGTAGAGCCACTAGATTTTGTATCCAGAGTAGTATAGGTTAGCTAGGTTTGACTGGACTGCGATCCAGCTAGCTTATCAGACTGTAGTTCTATATTCTATTATGATACCTGTGATGTATATATCTGGGCTCGTATTGGACTCTGTACTTATTTACTCTTTCATCTATCATATGTCTTTCCTCTGAGCTATCTACCTTAGTTTTATTCTGTGATTGAGACTGTATTGTTATGTCACCTCCATTCGGAGAGTATATACTGTACAGGTACATTTTAACTGTTAGTCGTAGGCATTTACAGACCCTATATACAGTGTTCTACCGCCGATACTGCGGCGTAGGCTGGACGTAACCACGTGCTCGTGCCCCTCTTCAGGGTGCGGGTCGTGACACGTTTTTGTGGTGGCCCACGCAGGTCTCGTGTCGCAATTATTGCGATCTCGTAATGGTGCTCGACTTAGAGTACTAATTACGAGCCTGCGATTAGGACGTAGGACCAAGGGATGATAGGAGTTTCTCAATCACACCTAGGAAATTTCCGATCTTTTGATTATCATGATTACTCCCCTTGTAATTAACTGTCCTTCTTTGATAATATTCTCATGTGCATATTGATCTCCGTTTCAATCGTCTCCAGGATGACGAAGACGCACGCAGGCACTGGATCGAGTAGCTTGACGAGAGATCTGACGGTCGAGGAGGAGGTTCATGGAGCTGCCCCCAGTGATTCTACTATTCTGGAGACCAGGCAGTTGCACAGGGAGGTCTACCACCTCCACCCCAGAGGGTTACGGCCGGTTGTTCCGGAGATACTGCCGCCATCACCACCGGTACCGCGGATAAGGCAATCACATGTTCCTCTCTTCAGCAGATGATGGAGACACAGCGGGCCCAGGCAGAGGCGTCGCAGCGCCAGTCGGAGGCGTCACACACGCGAGATGCTGAGGCAGAGTATGGAGAACTCGCATCAGCTTGCCCTAGCAGCAGTAGAGAGTGGCACGGGTACGGTACAGGGCCTACTGGCCAGCAGCGTACCAGCAGCAGTCCGGCCGGGGACAGTATTGGACTTCAGGAAGATGAGCTCCAGGGACTTCACAGGCACGGAGGGCATCCTCTATGCAGACGACTGGCTAGAGGATGTACAACGGAGCATGGAGCTGGCAGAGTTCCTAGAGCGCTTTGGGTTCGGCCGCAGCCAGCCGATTCTTCGCATGCGCTGACATGGTACCGCACGGATCCTCGTGCGTCGGTGAGAGGCTGATTGGAAGAACTTCCGGAGGCTCTTCAAGGAGAAGTTTTCCCGGACGTGGCTCTTACAGCATTGGAGGGCCAGTTCGTGGGTCTAGTTCAAGGGAACTCGTCGGTGGACGAGTATGCAGCTGAGTTCTTCCGCCTTAGCAGGTTGCTCCGATATGATCCAGGATGAGGGGCAGAAGGCTCGTTAGTTCCGCAGGGGACTTATTCATGCAGTGCGCACGTACCTCAGGTCACAGTGACGCGACGTTCGATCAGATTGATGGACGCGCAGATCGCAGAGGAGGACTTCGGCCTCAAGCGAAGAGGAGCGGAGATACTATGGGGGCGAGTTCCAGTGCGGGACCGGCCAAGCGCCCCCACATTCAGCAGCAGCAGCAGCAGAGGCCGTTTCAGCAGCAGCCTCTGTTGCAGATTCAGCAGGCACCAGCGCGTGCCAGCGCACCAGGGACAGGGCCAGAGGCAGGCCATCCAGTGTGCCTTCTGCAGAAGATAGGGACACCCGAGAGGATTGTAGGATGAAACAGGGAGTTGTTTATTCTGTGGAGCTCCAGACCACCAGGGAAGAACTGTGCTGCCCGTACAGCCAGATAGGCAGGCCAGGACGGAGTGCAGCAGGCTAGAGGAGGCCAGCAAGCGCGTGTTTCGCCATGACAGTTGAGCCCACTCAGGCAGTAGCAGAGAGATAGAGGTTCCAATCTTTCGATCTCCTTTCGCATTTGCCTTCTATAAACTGTCTTGAAATTCGATTCTATCTGTTCTTTGATCGTTGGATGAAAATGTTTTGTGCTGTGATTTCCTTCTGAGTAAGTCGTATGGGCTAGGTCGCCTCGATATGAGATTTAGAATACTCTAGGGTCATGCTAGCAGGCATAGTGACATATAGGGATTATGGTCGTATTTCTTGGGTGTGGAAATTTAAGGTTTTCGCTGCCAAGCTAGCGACAATGCGAAAATTTTAAATACCTAATTCTAGAGGTATGTACCTTAGTCGAGGACTCTGTGAGTATCGTAGCCTTGCTCACTGGCATGACGAGATTCGAGTATCATGATGATTGGACAGACGTATACGATTATCGATGCATGATTTTTCTGTGTTTACTTGTTTTAATTTTGGAGGATGAATTTCTTTAAGATGGATAGATTATAGCACAGTCCTAGTTGAGAGTAATTTTAAATTTTATCATTTAGTCATTTTCATGCTTTGATTTTTGAGATTTTAAAACCATTTTAAATTTTAAGCCATGACTTGTGATTTTGATAATTTACTATTATTTGTTTCAATTTCGAGGACGAAATTTTTTTTAAGGTGGATAGACTGTCACCCTCACTTTTCCCAGTTAGGGGTAAAATGGTAATTTTCCATTAATAATATTTTTGGGAATTTATTCATGAATATTATTATTTAATTATTATAGGAGTCGGGTTTCGAATTTTATCGCATTCCGAGTTAATTCGGGACCCGGTGAATTTCGACTTGAGCTGTAATTAGCCTATTAGCTAACCATGGCCCCCACACTAAAAATTAGGGTTAGAGTTTGGACTAGTCCCCATGAGTAATTTAGTTTAATTATGTTTTTATTATTTTTAGCACTTCCTAAACCTAATTGGAAATTGTTAATATTAGGCTTAGGGAGGGGCAAACTTGTAATTTAAAAGTGCCCCTCACCAACCACCATGGCCGGCCACCTATAGGCAGCCCCCCCCCCCCCCCCCCCATCTTTCTTCTCCACTAAGTTAAACCCTCTCTCTCTTTCCACTTTCATTTTCTTCTCAAGCTTCTCTTCTTCCTCCAACCTACAGGTAGGATTTTATTTTCTCCATTAATTCTCTTTTGCATATAGTTCTTCCACATTAAATGGAGAGGGGAAGATCCTCTTCCATTTGCCCACAATTTGTAGGTTTCCATAGAAAAATAGGTTAAGGATTTATTAGGATTAATCATTTTGTGAATAATATATATATATATTATAATATATAATATATATATATATATATTATCTATATATATATGATATGAGTGTATTTATATATAACATGGATGGTGTACATGTGTGTGTTTAGGGATGTGTGTGTGGTTATATATTAATTAGAGGGAGGGATAGATATCTAGATAGATTATAGATAGATATCTAGTTATATATATATAGATAGATATATTATAGAGATTATATATAGTAAGTATATATTATATGAAGTGTATATATAGGAGTAGAAGGGAAGAAGATGGAGAAGTATTAGGGACAGCCACGCAGCAGCTGGAATGCCACAGTGGCGGCAGTCCAGTTCCTGGCTGCTGCCGGAAACAGCCCCCCCCCCCCCCCCCACCTTGGCTTTTAGCCTATTGTGTACCCCCCTTTTTACCTATAATATATATATATATATATATATATATAATATATATATAGATATATATATAGTTTATATATGGTTGGAATCGTAGAGAAGATAGAAAATATGTAGGAATGAGAAGTTAGAAAAGAATTAGAGGTTAGAAGGAAAGATTGAAAGAAGTGGAAGAATAGGTAAAAGGCTAGAATAGAAAAGGGGAAAAACCGAGTTAGAGGGCGAATCGGAGTTCGGAGTATCCGATGAGTTGAAACTTGGCGTGGAGCATGAATACGTGATTTAGATTTTGCGGGTTGGCTTCCGGGGGAGTTCGGGGTCGTAGGGCGCCCGTGTCGCGCCGTATCGGTGCGTATCTTGAAATATTCAAGATTTTGACAACGGGCCGTATCATGGACCGAATGTCCATGTTACCTAGATATTTTGGTAGATATATATGTATAGGTAGTATCATACTACCTAGGGAGATCGGGTCAAAATATCAAGCGTAGGTAGGCTAACTGGATAGTTGCCGAAGCTAGAATTTTACCCTTTTTAAGGGTAAAATAGGATATTGGCCTACGGCCAAGATATGAGTTTCGAAGTCCAAGATGGACTTGGATATGGGTTGTAGAGGTTGGTAATAGTTAAAAATAGTCGCCTAGACCTAGTCTTGACCCGGTTGACCACGGTGACTTTTTGGACCAAAAGTCAACTATGGGTCAACGGTTTACCCAAATTAGTCCCGATTTCCATTAGACTTTTGTAGTTGACCAAAAGTCAACTATTAGTCACCATTGACCTAGGGTTGACCATGGGTTGACCTAGAGTGACCAGGTGACCAAAATTGACCAGTTGACCAAAAGTCACTGTAGGCCAACTCTTGATCCCGTTTGACTTTCTTCGACTTGTTTTGACCCGTGATGCCTGGTATGACCTAGGATTGACTTGGTTAGGCTTAGATGACTTGATATACTTGATTTGACCTAGATGACTTGACAGAACTTAGTATGACTCAGTGAGACCTAGTTTGACCTAGATTGCATATCATTCATTGTAAATCATTCCTAAACTTGTTTAAACCTAAATAACTTACAGTATCTCATATTTAGGTCTTCTGATACCGCTCTGAGCATTGATATACCATAATCTCAGGACAGCAGGCGGTACATTCACTGATAGTTTTATTGTCTTGATATCTGCTATATCCGATTCAGTTGTAGTGTCTTACTTGATTCCTGGACACGATGGTTCACGACTAGTATATGCGGATCCTGTCATGAGATGTTGTTCCCGGGTACTTGGTATATTGGTACATGACTCGACTTGTTATTGTACTTGTATAGACATGGACTTGGGAGTGGGCTGATCACTGCTTTTGAATCCCGTGTCATGACGTGTTATGTCCGGATCCTTTATACTATCGGGGATGGGGGTATTAGTGGTTGTGTGATCAAATTCTCACATTGTTCTAGTATACATTGTCATAGCTATACCCGCCTCACGGAGGTAAAGCCTGACCCTACATGTTCATAGCTTCATGGTGACCGGCCTTACCGTTCTATTGTACTCATTGTTCATAGTCGGTCGGATGGAAAGCCTGATCATGTTTCCCAAGCCGATCACATAACGCTCTAATAATTCAAATCACATTTTATTTACTTTGTCTTAATGTATCTGTTTGTTCTACATTCAGTATTTTCTCACCATGCCATGATATACAGTTACTCACAGCTCTACTTTCCTTTACTTGTACCTTGATTGAGTCTAAGTTCTGTTCGGGAGGAGAGTTCAACCCCGGTTGTTTGGTTAAGGGTTGTAACTCGGCTTCGAACGGTTCCCAAGTTTTCATATATTTGTCTTGTAGTTCATTATACTGTCTCTTATAGAATTTGTCATTACATGGAACTGCTGTTATTGTTTGTACTTGCTCATTTTCCTGACAGGATACCGTTATGATATTAACAGATGACTCTGAGGCGGACTGCTCGACCTTATGGGCTCGAGTCAGATGGAGTAGCCTTAGATCGTGGCCTTATAGTAGAGCCACTAGATTTTGTACTTCCGAGTAGTATAGGTTAGTAGGTTTGACTGGACTGGATCCAGCTAGTATCAGACTGTAGTTTATAGTATTTGATACCCTGTGATGTCTATATCTGGCTTGTATTGGACTCTGTACTTATTTACTCTTTCCTATCATATGTCTTTCCTCTGAGCTATACCTTAGTTTTATTCTGTGTGAGACTGTATTGTTATGTCCCTCCATTCGGAGAGTATATACTGTACAGGTACTTTTAACTGTTCGTCGGCATTTACAGACCCTACATACAGCGTTCTACCGCCGATAACGGCGTAGGCTGGACGTAACCACGTGCTCGTGCCCCTCTTCAGGGTGCGGGTCGTGACACATATATACCCTCGTGTTCTCTTATTCGCATGGCGAGTGCTGACTAATCCCTACCACTAAATCTAATATCCATCGAGTCAATCAATGTGAAGCTACATGTCCAATCTGCAAGGTATGTGATAAACTACTAACTACATTATGTTACATTGTTCTATTTCGGTACATCTTGGCAAAGCAGTACTGCTATCTCAAATTGATCCACCCAAACAACTATATCCTCATTATATCTAAAATTCTAAAAGATGGTGATAAGGATACAATCTAAGATGTTTATATCAGATGTGGTCTATCTAGGCTAGAATAGTTATATCTTTAAAACTCAATGATCAGTAGCAACAAAATTACTCATGATGCAAAGGTTCTGCAAGATAAATATGAAGCAGTGTGTGGTTGAGTTCTGCTTCTACTAATCTGTCTTCAACCAGACTACCTGTTTCTGCTACTTGGAGACCATTGATCCAGGGGTTTCAAAATTAACTTTGATGGGGCTTTTGGATGGTAGAATGGCAGCATCTGCAATTCTGCGAGATTCACATGGTTCATTCATCTCAGCCTTTTCAAAATGTCAAATTGGCGGCAATCCGATGAAGCAGAAGCCCTTGGTGTCCACTTATCCCTTGTTCTCATGGAGAGAAGCTAGCCACTGACGAATATTACAGTGGAAGGGGACTGCAAAGTCCTCATGATGCTATCAATCATCAGGAGGACTCCTCAGTCTGGCTTGTCGTCTACCATTGCCAAGCAAAGAGGTTCCTAGTATTCTAAGGAGACCTCCTTTCTTATGTTAACAGGAGTGCCATTTGTGCCCATACATTGGCTTCATTCCTTCCATGACTCAATGAATCTTTGCAATTTCATGACATGATCCTGATTGTATATATACGCTGGTTACTCGTGAGTAATGCTTGTATCCCTGTTGTTTTAATGAATGAAGTTTATGTTTGCTCAAAAAAAAAAAACTTATAGATTGCATTAGGAGGGGCTTGCCATTGGATTTGGGCCATCGAAGACGGGCCCAAAAAAGATAGAAAACATATGAGAAATTGTCAATAAGAGCTTTTGCTTCATGTACTCTCTTACTTGCTCCTCGTCTTTGTTCTCAATGCATGCATTATTCTAAGTCCAAATAAACCATACAATAAAAACACAAACCACGCATGCATGTTCTCTTGGGGTAATTGACTCAACAATTTAGGAACCAAAAAAAAAAAGATCCAAACTCTCGACCAATTAAGAATCCACTACCACTTTGAGGAGTTCCTGTAAGCCCACTCTTTGGCCTATTTATATTAGTATTGTTTATGTGTAGAATACACACGTAGGGACTCGAAAGAATGAGGAGTTCATTTGGATAGATGAGTGTGGTGGGGGGGGGGGGGGGGGAGAGTTGTGGGAAAGGTGTTTATGGAGTAGAAGAAGAGGTTGACGACAAAACTGCTTCTCACATTACCATTAAGCATGGATGGTTTACTATCCACATGATGTATCAT
>JANAVB010030621.1:0-95495 GCA_029216955.1 Iris pallida
CTACTTAGAGTGGCTATAAGAGGTACAGTTCTGCCTGGTTTACGGGCCTGGAGATGGATCTTCAGAGGTTCTTCTGACCCTATTATAGCCTCTGTCTGCTCTTGAGCATCCTCTTTGATCAGGTGCCTTTTGGATTTCTTGTACAAACAGGAATCAAAATAGTAGGATTCAATCCCTTTGAAGGGATCGACGTCGACGAATTCTGTCTTTACGAATCTGAGCTTGTCGACATATTTGAAGCAATGGTGCAATGTGGAGGGCACGATCATATAATCGTGTATCCACGGACGCCCCAGGGAAATGTTGTAGGACGTATCTGCGTCTATGACATAACAAGTCACTTCCGACTGAAGGTCGCCAATTTAGCATTTCAGGCGAATCTTCCAATGGGATAGCTTTTCCCGGAATTGAAACTACTGATGGCGGTGCTGGTAGGTGTCAGCCAATGCATAGTGATGCGCAGGAGGTGAAGCAAGCTCTTCGGAATGATGCTTATCGAAGAACCGGGATCAATATGCATCCGATCTACCTTGATGTCGCTGACGTATCCAGTGTAATACAGAGGGCGATCGTGCAGGTTGGTCTTGATGAGCATATCCTGCAGAGTGAACACGATGTTGGGCATTGTACCTGTACAAGCGCTGTCCTGGAAATCCGCTGGCGAGCTCTCTCTTGTAAGCTTGACCCGAGCCAAATAAGCGTCGGTATTCTGGAGTGCTTCGTTCAGTATGATGCGAACATCCTTGAAAAGTCTCAAGAGCTCATATAATGACAATTTGGCTGGTGTGTTGGCCAATTGTGCGAGGATGTCAAAATTGTAAGGCCTCTCCAGCCCCTAAGGCGCATCTTTACGGAGCGGCTTGTCAAAGCGGGTCTTCTTTGGCTTATGCTTGTCAGCCGGCGGAGGCTGAGAAGGTCCTGGGGCATCAGCAGTGGTTGGCTGACGTTCTTCAGCCGAGTTACCCGGTATGGGTTGAGATTGTGCACCGGACTGGGTAACGACAGCTGTTGCTTCTTCGATACCGACTGAGATTGTGTGGCAGGACTTATTCTTCCCGCCCTTCTTCTTGCCAGTAGGGGATGATGCTGCCTGAGTTACTTCAGGCACCAAGTCCGGGTGGACCCACATGACCTTCCCTTTTGACGTGGTGAGGGACACCAGCCAAGTCGTCTGGTCTCGGGGAGGTAAAAGATTAGTGACCTCCATTGTTGTCCGGAGGATGGGTACTATGCCATCTTGAGTCTTCGTTGGAGGGAAGCTGCCGAATTGGACCGACACCATATTGGCAGCCACAGTTACCTCCTCAAAATCAATGGCCAGAGCCTTGGAATCGATGAGGTTCTGGATGTACCGCTTCAATTGGAAGCAGTCTTGAGTAGCATGGTGGACGTAGCGGTGGAAGTGACAGTACTTCGGGCTCTCCATCTCTGCGGGTCGAGGTTCACGTCTCGGCGGAGGAAGCTGAATTCAATCTCCTTGCAAAAGCATGTCAAAGATGGGCTTGACATGGCTATCTTCGAAGGAGTAAGTCACCTGAGGCCACTGCTTCTCTGCTTGCTTTGGCTCAGGCTTCTGGGCTGTATCGGCCACCATGGCCTATTTGCCTTTGGTGTCTCGGTTGTTAGAGGAACTGCCGCCGTTGTTGTTGTTGGCATTAGGGCGTTTGCCCTTATCCTCTCCATCCGAGATATGCAATCCCAGTTGACGAGCCTTCTTCAACTTTGCTTCTGCGCTAGTGGCGCTGATGATGAAGGTCTTCCAGTCTTTAAATTAACTTTCGCCCATCCAGAGGCTGATTGTGGTGAGCAGCCTCTTTTGGCAAATTTCAATTAAAGAAGAGTCCGGGTTACCGGAGGGCAGCTTCATTGCGGTTTGACGAAACCGTTCGATATAATTTTTTGTCATCTCTTTTTTCCCTTGAACAACGTCCATGAGGGTTGACATTGTCACATCTTGTCCCATCTCGTAGAACCTCTCCAGGAACATATGTTTGAAGCTGGCAAAGGAATGGATGCAGTTATCCAGCAAGTTATGGTACCAATCGAACACGACCCCCTCTAATGCCCTAATGAACAACCTCGTGAGGAGGGCGTCGTCATACGGCAGATGGTCTGTTGTGACCTCGATGTAGGCCATGTACCGGCTTACAGAGGTCTTTCCGTCATATGGATTGATGTTGAATGGTTTGTATCGTGGAGGGAAGGGGACATCTCTCCATGCAGCGGGATACGGCTGTCGTATCTTGAGGTCCTGAGAGGTTTCTCGGGCGTGAAACATTGTACGGAGCTCTTGGACTTCTCTTTTCGCCTCCCTAGCCTCTTCTGCAGAAGTGGGATCCGATATTCCGGGTGGATTATCGCCTGGGGTTAGTACGGTCGTATTTGAGTCCGCATTAGCGGCGGGACCCAAGCTTGTTTGACCAGGTGTCCTTGCTTGTAGGGCCGGTAAGGCCGCCTTGATCTCGTCTACTGACTTAACCAAGGTATGAAGTATGGCCTCAAGAGTGTCGAGGCGTTGCCGATCACTGGGACCGTCTTGATCATTCTCAGTCATGAATGCTGTCCTCACATGAGGAGAAGTGGAAGGAACTGTAGAAGACGTGCCCTCCGAATCATACACTCGCATAGAGAAGTCGTCGGGGTATGTGGGAATGTTCTTCTCTGGTTTGGACTCAGAGGAAGTACCACCCCCTGCATAGGAGGTTGCTTCGTCTTAGGACTTGTGGACGTCTTCAGGGACGTCAGACTCTGTTGTATCTGTTGGGGGGATTATTTCCCCAGGTTCATCTTCTTGGAACACCGGATTGTTGTGGACGTTCCGGGGAGTGCTACCCCCAGCTTCAACTCCTCCCAGGAATGTAGATGACGAATCTCCAAGTGTTGAAGATTTCGTCTTAGAGCGGGTACCTTGATAAACCCCTCCTGTGACGGCTGTGGACAATCGCTTAGATGAGAGTTTCTTGGCCGCGCTGGTTGAGATTGTCGGGCTGGAGGTATTTATTTTCTTCCCTCCTTTGTCGATAGGGACCTTCCAGACAGAGTTACAGGAGGTGAAAGGAAGTACCTCGTCTCCCGAGCTTTGTTCTAGGGCCGGTCCTGGCTGCTGCAGTTGTTGGAAGACGGACTGCCGGTCCTCTTGTACTGCTGTCTTGTTGCAGTAGCAGTTGACAATGACTTGAGTGCAGTGATGTCCATGGAAGGACTCTTTGCACACCAAGTTTTCTTCTCTTTCCTTGCGCTTATGAAGAATCATATCTCGTAAGTCAAGTATATCTCGATCAACCTTTACACTCGTTTTGTGGGCCCGGGAATCCCGAACACACGAGTGCGTTGGTATCATATTTGCTTCCTGATGTGGGGCTAGTAAAAGTACTTGCCCTCGATCATTGTTGGAAGACTCTTGGGAACCACCCTGTCCATTTGCCGTCGGGGGCGGGACACGGGCGGTTCTGTACAACTTTCCGTCAGAGGCCTGCATAACAGTTAGCAGGACTCTCTGATGGTCAGAGGTTGGGACAACTGACTGAGCTCGACGAGCCCGCGCTGTCCTAGACTTCTTCGCTCTAGCACCCGAGGGCGCATAGTAGGAAGAGTCCAGGCTGTGCCACATAGAATCTGGCACATTCTTATTGGAGCTCTTGATGTCAGGTGTAACTCCCCAGTCCTAATACTCGAGACTAGATACGTATCATGCCAGCTGTATACATACGAATAAATATACGACTCGTATATATACATAAGCTGTAAAATGTAGAGAACCAAGACATGCTAACTCTCATCCACAATTATAATAAAATAAAGGTAGGATCAACTTGAATAGTTATGGTACAATCGTTGGGCGGAGACAAAGTTCAGTACCAACTATCTCAATGATATAAATGTACAAGAAAGCGATCGACAAAATGATAAAACAAACCAAGAGCAATCATCTTCGAGAAATGAGGAAGATCATGGCCTTGGCTAGAACACCTGCAGAAAACATGAACACACACACCTAGGGAAAAACCAGGTCCTCAGAGGGACGTAACAAGACACATAATATCATGTCGATAAACTGAATAAATAAAGCTCAACAGAAAAGTATGCATGAGTAAAGGTTCCTAACCATTCTATGTGATATACACTTTGAGAAGACAACGTTCTACGCAGGAGCTTAGGTGTTCAGCATAGATGGAGAGAGAGTGGTAGTAGGTAGCGCTCATAAGAGACACTATCGACCATGGGCAGAAAGTAGCTCTCATACGAGAACTATCGGCCCCGGGGCAGTAAGTAGTGCTCATCCGAGACACTATCGGCCCAAATCTATGTGTGTACTGAACATGTAGCCCCTACGCTAATAACTGTCTCCCCCCTTCTCCATGATACTATATATATGTCGACTCCACGACACTGTTTAATCCTTATTAACTGCCAAGTCTTCTACATAATCTATTAGCAGTTATATCCTATTGTACGACCTGTACGTACCGATGTACGGTCGGTACGCAAGTCCGAAACTATATAGGACTCACAACTCACACACAACCCGTGGCACATCGTGACAGTTTATGAGATACACTAAACATACGGTGGTCCCTTAACTCTAAGCCAATTGCATAAAATATAATAATTTGCATATATATATAATTTTGAAAGAACAACCTAAAGAAAAAGCATGCATGATATTGAGCAAAAAATTAAACAGTAAAGGCAAGGTGTCTTGCCTGGTGGTGTTGCCTGGAGTGGTACAATGATTCAACAAGTCCTATTCTGTTTAATTGCCAAGACCAGTATGTGGGGGTTCGAAGTCACGAGAAAATAGGGCACGATTAGTCGTGAGCAATGAGATAATTGGAAAGAAAATTTGGGGAGTAGATGAATATACAAATTCTTAGAAATTATTTATATTACTTTAAAAATATGCTTACTTGTAAAAATTGATTTACGGAAATACTTCGAAATAATTTTGAAAATTTCATCTTATTAGTCAAAATATACGTTTAGATGAATACTTAAAAAAAATGATATATATATATATATATATATATATATATATATATTTATATATATAAAAAAAAAATATATTTATATATATATATATATATATATATATATAAATATATATATATATATATATATTTTTTATATATATATATATATATATATATATATATATATATATATATATAAAATATATATATATATATATATATATATATATATATATATATATATATATCGTAGAAAAGTAACTTTTCCTTAATCAAAATATTTAATAAAATATAGGAAAAATAATTTTTGGCTATTTTGTGTTGTCAAACAAATTTTCTATTTATTTAATAAAACAGAAGGATACAATAAAATTTTAAAAAAATCATAATCATAACCAAAGTTTTAAATTAATAATAATGATATAATAATAACAGTAATAATATTATAATAATAGTAATAGCAATAATAATATCAGTAATAATAATAATAATAATAATAAATAATAATGATAATAATAATAATAATACTAACATAATATATAACACTAATATCTAATAATACTTAATAATAATAATAGTGATAATATACTACAAAACCACTAATAATGTATTAATAATAATAATAATAATATTATTATTATTATTAATAATAATATTAATAACTTCTTAACAAACCAATATGTACTGGTGGCTTTTCCCAACTTCGTTTTAGAAAGGGTGGAAATAAGAAAGGGAAGGAGGAGAAAAGTGGAGAAGAGGGTTCAGGAGATTACCGGAGCAGGCGGCGGGCGGTGTGCGACGCCGGAGGTCGGCGGATCATACGAGGAGGCAGGGTCCCACGGAGGAGGAGGCTCGGCGGCAGCGGAGTGGTGCTGCACGCGGTGGAGTCGGGCAGACACACGCGACGAGCGCCGACGGGAAACGGGGGAAGGCGCCCGAGGCGGCGCTCCTGGCACGGAGGACGAGGCCCTAGGGCGACGACGGACGCACGGGGAGGCGCCCATCGAAGAGGAGCGGCGACGTGGGGTTGTCCGGTGGCAGAAGAGCGGTCGGCTGCGGCAGATGTGGCGGAGAGGCACCGCGGAGGAGGTGGAGCGACGGCTGCGGCGCGGGGGTTGTCCGCGCAACTCGCGACGGATGGCGGGGGTGGCGAGACGGTTCCGGCGGTTCGATGAGGTGAGTTTAGGGTTAGGGTTCCCTTCTTCTTCTTCTTCTTTATTATGGGGGTGATTTTTGGGGTCGCTGGTCAATGGACGCCGGTGACGGTGGTACAGGGGATGACCGGAGTCGATTGGTGATGGTGGTGGAGTCAGATGAGGAGTTCGGGGCGGCGATGGCCGGAATCGGGTGGAGAAGGAGGCTATGGTGGACGGGTTCGACGGTGGCAGTGGGTTAGGGGTCGTCCATGGCGGTCGGCGGTGGAGGTCGATCGCAACGGGAAATCGATGGGCGAGGGATGATATTCACGATGGTGGTGGTGGAGACTATATTATTGGCAGTAGTCGGGATGGTTATCGGGTTTCTGATCGGAGACGGAGATGGGGTGGCCATGTGAAATCAGGGGTCGGGTGAAGTGTCCTGCGAGACACGGGATGGGTTGGCGTCCGGGCTGTCGGACGCGGAAAAGAATCACCGTATTTGTAATAAATAGGAATATAGTGGATGACAAGAGGACATGGACACGATGCACGTACTATTGTGGAGAAATTTGTGGATGAGAAATTTATGGAGGAGTACCTGCCTATTTATAGGATGTAGAAATTCCCATTAGGATATAGATTAGGATGATTTAAATTCCCCAAGAGATAAATTCAATTTAAATCAATAAAAATTAAATCTACATTTAAATTAAATTCCATTTTAAATCTAGATCATCTAACTTAAAGATAAATATAAATTCTACCTTTAAACTTTTTTAAATTAAATCCATACGATCAAATCGAGATTTAAAATGGTCACAAAATTTTCAAATGTATTTTTCCAAAAACACCAAAAATAATAATTTCGAAAATAATAAATATTTTTAAATATTTTTTTGAATAATAAAGTATTAGTAATTAAATTCAAAAATGGAAATAATTTATATGACTTGTATAAAATGATCATTTGCATAAAATCTCGTTTTTAAATTACTATTTATATAACTTCCATGATAAAAAATAAAGTTTTGGAAATTTCAAATGCGAAACATTTTAAAACTTTAAGTAATCAAAAATAAATATTTATTATTTATTATTTGAAAATTTAAGCTTCTACATAAAATATTTTTACAAAAAATATGTACCTCGCATATATTCGTATTCGACGAGCAAATATAAAACGTAATTCGCACGTGACGTACAAATACGAATAACGCGAGCTCGTACGCGACGTACAATTACGAATATAAAATCAATACCAAATTAATTAAAAAAAATCATAGTAGAAATTTTAGGGGGTTTACATCAGGACCGCATGAGAGGCGGTCGAAGAATGAACCCGAGCCGCATAGGGCAATTATGCCGACGGCTGGGATTGGATGCCGCATAGGTCATCTCTGTACGGCTAGGGTTGGTGGCCGCATAGGTATTCTGCATGCGGCTGGGATTGGTGGTCGCATGAGCCTTCTGCATGCGGCTGGGATTGATGGCCGCATGAGCCTTCTGCATGCGGCTGGCACCCTTATGTGGCTTCTTCCTGGACCGCATAGAGTTCCCATTTGCTCCCGCAAGTCCAGCATCGTAGTGTTTTCCTTTGTCGGACTTGGGGACAACATGGTCCTCTGCGGCCTGAAGTGGGGCCACATGTGAGTCTTTTTCGTCGTCTTGGGCAGCAGAGAACACTTCTTTCAGAGCTTGGGGCGGGGCAACGATTTTGGGCATCCACTCCCTACGGGCCTTCTTCGTGCCGGCTTGCTTCTGGATCGGGCTAGTGCTCCCCTCGGAGAGCATCTCTTCAAATGCTTGCTGGTCGAAGCGAACAACCAGCATCTGTTGCGTGGAGCCGAGTTTAGCTACGTCCGATTGTGTCACCAACTTCTCAGCAGTGGAGAAGTTAGTCCCCAGCAGAGTCGCTATCGTGTTTGCCATTGATTGTCGTAGAACAGAACAGTTTAATAGGAGGACTAAACTTTAACTCACAATTACAAACTCGCTTGTACAAAAGAGAGCCTAGGAACAAAATCTAGGAAAAACAATCTAAGTACAATTGTTTAGTTTTGATTCTGGGGGGTGACGATAGAGGCTCGGGAAAGTGCGATCAACTCTTCCTTACTCCTTGGACGATCGAACGCAACCTCGGCTCCGGTAAAAAAATGCTCTCTCTCTGACTGGGTGTGTGTATATCTCTCTGTGTGTCTCTGTCTGTGTGCAAGGGAATAGCATCTTGCTATTTATAGGAATTCATGAGTAATGGGGTGTACAACCACGTAGTTAATTTTGGACCACATCCTTGTAACTGTGCCTCGAGAAGTGGGCAGCTGGGGATTGGTTAAGATTGATCATGATCTGCTTGTTGTACTAAATCCGAACTGTCAACACTTGGTCAATTTCTGCCACGTGTCTAAACTGCTACCTTGTGGCAAGCCGCATGAATGATGCATCCTGGCTGAGCCGCATGAAGGACTGTCCCATAGCTGAGCCGCATGATGAGTGTCTCCTGACCGGACCGCATGAAGGTTGTCTCATAACCGAGCCGCATGCAGGACGTCTCATAACTGAGCCGCATGAGAGTTGTCTCATGACCGAGCTGCATGAGAGTTGTCTCACGACCGAGCCGCATGAGAGTGGTCTCATGACTGAGCCGCATGAAGGTCGCATAGGCGATCCGCATAAAGAATTATCTTTGGAATTTATGAACTGTGCCAGATATCATGATAATTTTTTCGTCTTTTTTGGAGCATGTCATGTCTTGTCTTTATGTCAGAGCTATCATCTCTTTCAGAGCTGTCGCCTTATGTCAGAGTAATTATGGCCAGCTGTTTAGGCTGATTTCAAAACCGCATAAGGCCGCATGAAGCTTTTTGAGCCGCATGAAGCTTTCTGAGCCGCATGAAGTTTCATGTTGATTCTGGGCCGTACAGAAATTTCTATTCTTTTCCATGCTTTTACAATTACTAGATTTGATTCCATCCCACTAGATTCTAAATCGTACATAGATTCTGATTCTATGATCGTGCCTAAATAATTGATCGTGCCAAAACAATTTCAATTTTGATCTTTCTTTCATTTTGATCGCGACTAGACCATTTTGACTATATTCTTGATCGAGCCAAAATCACATCTTTTCCTAGGTTTGATTTTCTTCGCAATTATGCATGTCTAATTTTGATTATTAATTGTATCACCTTTTAATTATATTTCTAGTCATGCCTAATCATATCATTTGAAATTTCGATGATAAATTTTTTCTAAAGTGGATAGATTTGTAACCCTTGGTCCCGAATTTTTTAAAATTTTATTTATTTTATTTTAAATATTTTGTGCTAGAAAATTTTATTTAATTCTATAGAGGAAATCATAAATATTTTTATTTAATTATACTATTTTTAATTTTAATTTTAATTTATCTAATATATTTTAGATTTATTTAATTTATTATTACCAATTATTTTTTTGATTTGAAAAATCTATTTTTAATAGTATTTGAATTATTTGATATTAATATTATTTTGATTAATTAATGGATTAGATTTTATCAATCTATGATTGATTAACTTAAATTTATGGAAGATTTATTTTTGGATTCCAATCCTTATCAATGTAGCAATCCTCCACCATATTTAAGGGGAGCCTCCCTTTCCTTTTCTTCATAAATCCCTAGCCAGCTCTATCAAGCCAACATCTATTGCAGCAATTATGTGTTGAGCACCGTGTCTGTGTCCATATTTTTCTTTCCAGTATCTTTATTACAAGTACATTCTCCTCTTCATGTCCGACAATCTCGAACGCGGTTACAAGCAACACACCAATTTCTAAACCCTAACTCAATTCTCTTCGGCGTCCCGCTCAGTCCAACATTGCCTCGTCGTGCCCGCTGCACGCCGCTATCTTGAGATCGTGTCATCCCCATCCACCTCGATCTCCTCTTTCCAGATCAACCCGCTCTTCCCTGTTCCGACAACCTCTACCGTGCTGACATAGCCAATACCTCCGGGAACCTTGACCACCGAGAATCACGGAACGTCACACCAGAAAAGGAAACACTCATATAATTTTGACCACCAGTCGACCCTGCACCACCGTTTGCTTCCCCGGGAGCTTGACCAAATAGCATCTGTCATCGACAAGTTCTCCGATGATGAGCTGCTTTCATGATCACTACAACCTGTTACCGCCACCAACCACGACCACCACCATATTCCGTTTTCGAGCGCCGGCAGCCGGATCCATCTCCGTCGTTCTCCTATCCTAAGGGTAGACCCCCGTCGACTCTCGCTACCGCCCAATTTGCCCGTTGCCACCATCATTACTACTGCCATAATCACCTCTGCCACACTATGGCACCTCCTCCAAAATCGAGGTATTGACTGTGCATAGTGTAGTGTAGTGTATAGATGTATTATATAAAGTATAGTGTATAGTATTGTATATAGTATAGTGTAGTGTATATAGTGTATTGTATTGTATATAGTGTAGTATATAGTATTGTATATAGTGTACTGATTTTTGTATAGTATTGTATATAGTGTAGTGTATTGTATAGATGGATAGGTAGAGTTAATATAGGACAAGATTTTGTTATCTTGATAACTTCTATAATATCGGTCTGTGGTATTATACTTGATCTCGGATACGAGGGTAACACGGATTAGTACATCTTGGATCCCGTCATGAGCAAGATCCCGTCATGAGATATTATTCCTGTTATAACTTGGTGAACTTGTGCAAGCCTTGTTATTGTTCTTACGCTTGTATGGACATCAATTCCTGAGGGGATTAGCTACCCTCTTAGAGAGTCCCGTGCCGCAATGTACCAAGGTTGGATCCACTATACTAGTCGGGGGATGGAAAGGTATTAGTAGATTATGTGATCATACCCTAACTACTTGTGCATAGCTCACCGTCACCTCACAAAGTATGTAGCCTGATCATATTATACTTGTGTATAGCTTTCCATATATGGCCGATCTGATCCATTACCTGTACATGTGCATAAATAGTCATATGGAATAGCCTGATCTTGTCCCAAGTTGATCACATAATAAACTAATGTGTCAAGGCACAGTTAGTATTACATATTCTATTCTAGATATTACCTGCTGATACACCGTACTCATGATTACATCTAGTTCTTACTTGTCCATTATATGATTTCCTTTTTTCCTATATTCTCACTGTTCAATATTGTATATCCAAAATATATTTTTATTACTTACTGTTTTATAGTTTTTGTCAATTTAACAGAACTATTGTTAGTTTATGTACTTCGCTCCAATCCTGACTGGATAATATTTTTTAGAGGTTCTAGAGTGTTGGCCCATTAATCCATAGTCAAATCGATTTCAATAATTGTCCTAAACTCTGAACTTGATATGAAAAGAAACCGAAGATTGCAGTTCTCTCCCCACTGAGTTTTTCAAATTTGTTCTGTATTTTTCTTTTATTGAGTCTAGACTATATTGTGAGTCGGGATCACTGGCATTAAGAAATTTCAATCCTAAATCTAGACCCAAACCAAAGTACAGCCAAACTCGGCCAGAGTTTTAACCGAACTCGGTCACTAGAGATCACTCCTGGTCAGTAGCTTTACCTATTCTTTTGGACCACCAATGTTCAAATTTATGAACATTAGACTACCAATTTTTGCCCGAACTCTGTATCAAAAATTCCTATAAAAAGAGAAAAAATTTCTATTTCTATTCACTCATTCATTTCTTCATCTTCTCTATCTATTCCTAAGCTTTCTATTCATGTTACAAAGCTTCAATCTTCAATTCTCCAAGTCAACCCGATCCTTTTAGTGTCGGTGGTTTCTGATTATGAGTGTTCGAGTTGTACAAAGCTTAGCATATAAAAGCTTTTCTCAGAAAGGTGTTGTTGAAGTTTGATTGTGGGCTTCGGATAAAAACTCGACGGTATTGAAGTTGGCGTGTTCTTCGTAGTAAAGCACGCGGTGTAATCTCTATTTAAAATAGTAGATTATAGCGAGCAAGAGTTCTCATGAACTGGACTAGCCCTCTCAGAAAAAAACAAGTATAAACCTGCTGTGTCTGTGTATTATTTTCTTGTCTCAACTATTTACTGCTTTACTCGCATTTAAATTTGATTGATTATCTGCTTCACCTGCTTAAATTTTTTTAAGTGTCAATTATTTTTTTGCTGCACTCTATTCACCCCCCTCTAGAGGTGCCATCGATCCTACAATTGGTATCAAAGCACAGTTCATCTCTAGTCGGATTAAAACTCCTTGAGATATAACATCCATATATCCAAGCAATGGTGAAGGTCAGTCAACAAGTAGGCCACCCCTATTTGATGGCACAAACTACACATATTGGAAGACACGTATGAGCTTTTTTCTCATGTCACTTGATTTTTATTTATAGTCGATTATCATGAATGGATATAAAAAACCACTACTATTACGGTAGAGGGTGTTCTAGTGGAAAAACCATTCGATAGATATACCAATAATGAAAGAAACAAGATAGTCTTGATGCAAAAGCCATCAATGCTTTATTTCGTATTGTAGATAAAACTGAGTTTAATAGAGCTTCTACATGTGTCATGTCTCACGAGGTTTGGAAACTTCTTGAGGTTACTCATGAAGGTACTTCACAAGTGAAGGAGTCCAAAATCTCACGACTAACACAAGAATATGAGGCCTTCAAAATGAAGCATAATGAGACTATTACAAACATGTTTACTCGGTTCCTATACATTGTTAATCCTCTATCTTCCCTTGGAAAAAAGTACAGTAATCACGAGAAAATTTGGAAGGTGCTTCATGGGCTAACCAAGAACTGGAATCCTAAAGCGATGGCCATTATTGAAGGAAATGATCTCACGATCATGACTCTTGAAACCCTTATGGGAAAGCTTATGACGCATGAGTTAGACCTTAATGATTTCGAAAAGTCAGCTCTAAGAGAGAAGGCGATAGCATTCAAAGCTAACCATAAGACAACCTCAGACGATGAAAGTGAGACAGCCTGCTCAGACAACGAATAGATGGCCCTCATAATGAGAAACTTCAGAAGATTCCTCTGAGATGAGAAGTCGAACAAGAAGAAGAAAGATTCCAGAGACGATGAAGAACCTATCTGCTTCAGTTGTAAAAGAACATGACACATCAAGAAAGACTGCCCTGTTATAAGAAAGAGAAATATGCATGATTAGACAAGCAAGAGAAGGTCTTCTTCCAGAAACTATGCGAACACTAGCATCTGGTATGAAAGCGAAGATAGTGATTCTGAAGAAGAAGAGAAGCCTCACAACATAGCAAACCTATGTTTCAGGGCTACTGATGCTAAGGTAATATCAAACCCTCACTATGAAGAATTTATATTTGATTAATTGTCTGATGCTTTTACCGATCTACTAGAAGATCAGAGGAAAATGATAGATTTGTACAAAATTGCTAAGAAAGAGCTAAAGTTTGTATAATCTGAGTTTCCAAAGCAATCAAGAATGCTAGAAGATATTAAAGATTCTTCTAGTGCACCAATGAGATTACTTCTTTGAAGTTAAGCTTACATGAAACTCTTGAAAAGCTTGAGAAAGCAAATCAAGAAAATGTAAAACTTAATGATCTCTATGAACAAGAGAAATGAAAGTATAACATTGCTGCTCAGAGAGTAGATACACTCACGGCCAAGTACAATGAAAGGATTTAGGCCCTACTTACATGAGGGAGTTCTAGTTCTCAGACATAGTTGGAGGTGATTTTTGACCTAAACCTTAGTATATCTTTTGGAGATATTTTGATGCACCCCTTGCTTGAATGTTTTGATACCTTGTGATTGCCTAGTACTGTCATATGGTTAGTATAACTAGATGAGACCCTAGACTGACATTACGTGCCATGACCCCATAGGTTACTCTTTCCAATTGTATGATTTAGATAAGTTTCTGAGACTATAATTGTTGGAGACGTGACCTTAAGAGGAGTACAAACGCCTTAAATTTCGAGGACGAAATTATTTTAAGGAGGGTATATTTGTAACCACTACTTTTCTAAAATAAGGGTAATTTTGAACTTTTATAAAATTTATAATAAAATAATAGGATTTAAATCATTTTAATGATTTATGGTAATTTTTAATTATTTTAATACTATTTAATTGGTATATTATGATTTTGGTGTTCTACTAGTGTAACCCTAGAACTACTTAGCCTAGAGACTAACCATGACCATGGGGACCTATCCCACGTGATTAGAATAGCTAATTACCACTTTTTAGGTTAGGAGTATTTTGGTCATTTGTGACTTTTTAATTAATTTGAATTATAGTTAATTAATATTGTGCTAATCATTATGTTAAGCCCTAAGCTAGAATGGCCCTAATCTTGATATTACTCATAAGCCTAGATATTAGACTAGAAGCTTCCAACTAAAAGACAAGGTTTAGGAATATCTAGATATTAAGTTAGAATAGAGATATTTGTAGGAAACCCTAATTTACATGGACCTTTAATAGAAGGGCTTGAATTATGCATGTAGAAGCCTACCAATTGCACTAAATATCTACCCAAACCCTAGTGTCACCCTTGGTTGCCATCAAATGGTCCCCTCCCATATATAAACACATGTTAGCACACCCCTTGCCTCTTTTCATTACATCTTAAAACCCTAATTTAAGTTCTTCCCCAAATCACCTCCAAATTGAGCCTAGTCTTTTGCATTATACCCCCTTGCTGTAGAAGAGACCATTGGAGGCTAGCTAATATGGATTGGGTGCTAATTGGACCATAGAAATTGGAGAACGACCTCATTTATAGGCTTTTGCATTGAGATTCTAACTCTCAAAAGGTAATGGCCCTAAACTCATTTGTTTGCCTGTTTTCTCTTCATAGATGCATGCATCTCGGCAACATAGACCTGCAGACCAAGTTTGGGAGGATTTTGTGTCCATTTGATACGCGTATTGGAGGCGTGTCAGAGTGTAGCGTAAAGTATTTCATAAAATGCCTTAATGAATTATTTATTAATGTTTTTCAAAACTAATTTCACTTGCCTGTAGCCTTATATGTGTGATTTGCATTTCCTGAGCACTGAGCACATTTCGATACGTTCTTCGTATCCAAAAGTAGACACGGGACTCAGCACGAGAGTTATGGACACTGTCCTACTGCTCGACCATGTTTTCTCGAAGCGCAGGCAACATGGACCCACCAAAATTGGTGTGGGGCTGGGGGCCATTACTGTCAGACCCCTCCCCAAATTTGAGTGGATTTAGTGTCGTATCAGACACGAAATCGAGGCCGCATAGATTTTTGCCTTGACTGAACACTGATGAATATTGCCACTGACATGGGCTTCGTGTCGAGCCTAGACATGTCGTGGACACGAGACAAGGTGATGGAAACCTAGCCCTAGACCTGGCCTATTTGTGGACACGTGTATGAGACCTCTCGAGCCGTGTGTTGTGTCCAATCTCCTTCGACACGCGCGCAGGAGACCCCCTCTGTGCACAGTTTCTGTTATATGTTGACACCCTGTCGACACATCTCGGACACGATAGGTTAGACACACTTGGTCGATACCTTATTGACATCACACATATTGAACTCCTCGCTCTTCATATTCATGTACACACTTCTCATACTGTATTTTGATTCACATTTCCTTGACACTCGTATATCACTGTTTTACACTTGTGGTGATACTGACTGCACACTACTCTAGTTTACTGAAGTTACACTTTGTACCATGGCCTAAAACCATTGGCACACCTGCCACATTTACTCACCTTGTACTTGCTGCACACAATTGGACACTACACTTAAATTGATCTACTGTCACATGTCGGCACTTTATCTTTGCTGCACACATGACACTTTGAACACTTGACACTCATGACTGCATTTGATACATGTACACATAACACTTGGATACTTCACTAATTACCTATGACACTTCACTCTCACTCACTAACACTCATTCACTTTGCTGCTGTATACACTCTGATACAATGTCTGAACACTGAGACACTCACTTCATACTTGCCTTGACACTCTCAGGTACACACAGACCCCATCCGCCTTGTCTGTACGCACATCCCCTTCCTTGTCTAGTTGTTGGCTTATTGTATATGCATTTTTTGGATGTGTAGGTTATGTTCCTATGTGGGTTTATATAATATTGTTATATATATATAGGTTGCAGTAGATGTGAGATTCCTGAGTTATGAGAAGTGGTCATGTGGGATATTCATGGGTTCCAGTTCCTGAGATTGAAGTGAGTTTCAGTTGGGTATAGGTAGTGTTAGACTTATAGGCTATTAGTGTTGTATAGCAGTTTGGGGCTATTGCCTATTGTATGTATATAGGAATATATATTTGTGATGTATATAAATATGAATATAGACAGTGGGGCTTTGGTTCATTTCTGATTTTGAGATACATATGTGGGGTATACCTCTGTGAGTATTAGTTGAGTGTATGGGTAGTCTTGAGTATTGAGAAGAGGTTTCAGATCTGTTTTAGCTACCTAGGCTTTGAGTTATTATGTTTTGGGGTTTTATAGTATCTATATATATTATGAGTATATCTATAGGTGGATTATAGACTATATAGAGTGTGGGTTTCAGTTATGGGCTTACATATATATATATATATATTTTATTTATTTATTATATATAAGATATATATATTATATATATAAATAAATAAAATAAATATATATATATATAATATATATATATATTTTATTAATTTTATTTTATATATATATTATATATATAAAAATATATATAAAATATATTTATTTATATTTATATATATATATAAAATAGATATATATATATATATATATATATATATAATATCTATATATTATAGATATATATATATATAAATATAATATATAAATATAAATAATAAATAATAATATCTATATAATATATATATATATATATATATATAATATATATATATAAAATATTATAAAAAAAAAATATATTATTATTATATATATATCTATATATATATAATTATATATTAAAAAAAAATATATATATATATATAAAATATATATTATATTATATATATATATATAGATATATATATATATATATTATATATAAAAATATATATATATATATATATTAATATATATATACAAATAATATAAAAAATATATATATAAAATATTATATATAAAAAATATATATATTTTATAGATATATATATATATATATATATATATATATTATATAATTATATATAATAATAATATATATAATATGTTAGATTATATATATGTTATATATGTTAGGCTATACTGTTTGTTAGGGTATATTGATAGGTTATAGGTATATAGTATTGGGGGGTATATGGATATAGATGAGGGTTTAATGTGAGGGTATATATATGGTATATATAAGTGGTATTGTATATATGGTATCTATAAGTAGTATCTTGGTATCTTAGCCTATAGTATGACCTAGAATGGACCCAATAGGCCTAATTGAACTTGTTGACTAGAGTTTGACCAAACCCTATACAGTTGACCAAGTTAGCTTAGATGTTGACCTAGTTTGACTAGAAGGTTGACCAAGAGTTAACTTTGACCTAGATTAACCGAGAATCATGTAGATTGTTTTAGAAACTTCATGTATCATATATTGAACACATTGTAACCAGTATTGTTCTAAATAGGACTCTGTGGCTCCAGTTTGGACATCTATACATATCAGCTGTTCAGGTTATCGAGCGAGTACATTCTCTGATCGTTTCATACTTGCTAGGATTTATATTCTTGCTCTAGACTACTTTACTTGATGCTGTCATGTTGTTATCACGGATTAATACTATATGGATCTTGTCGTGCGATGTTGTCCCCCCAGGTTCATCGAATACATCTTGTCATGTGTATTTTACGAACATCTTATATTTCCTGTATATCCCATTTTTGTATATTCTTGTGCGCACTTGTACTCTCATGATCACATGATCTTCATCGATAAAACCTCTTATAAAGGTAACGTAACTTGACTGGATCCTTGTACATTGATTGGGGGTAGGGGTGAGTATAAATGGCTATGTGATCTATCCCATCTTGTGTAACTCTGTTTTATCTTGTGCAACTATGTTCTTTATGTGCAACACATGTTGCTTCATGTGCAACCCAAGCTGACTATATAACCATCTTGTGTTCTAAATCACTTATATTTCACTATAGTTCTTATTTTCTATAAAACTGTTTCATGTACTCAGATTTGTCTATTTATAATTTTTTTGTTCATGTCTTACATCGTTTCATGTATATTATTCTATTGCTTGTTTTACATTTCCTGTCATGATATGAACTGTTTGATAGATATGTGCTCGTTCCTGTCCTGACTGGACTTGTTGAAAATATTACAGATGATACTGAGGATTTTTGTACAACCTACTATGGAGCCCATCGTGATGACACTTGTGAGTTGGTCCTACAGGAGGATCCAACTCTAGCTGAGGACATCATCCCTATTGCTTAAGCTAGATGGCTAGGTTGCTTATCATATTTTTGTACTTGATTGTATTTTGTCGATGTTGAGATATAAGTGTCGTTTAGACACTTGTACTTATTTTTTCTGTTTGTATTTCTCTTTTGAGATTTCTTATCTATCTTATCGTGCTTTTTCCATCTTAGAATTGTGATTGAGTTGTATCTTCTGAGATTGTCCTTCGTTCGGAGAGTATAACTTATTAGTCAAATTTTGATATTGTGTTAGATGGTTGTGACCTATGACAGCGTTCTACCGTCGACATACGGTGTAGGATGGACGTACCCATGTACTCGTGCCCCTACACCGGGTGCGTGACACATTTTTAGTGGTGGCCCATGCAGGTCGAGATTCGTATTACTGCAAAATCGTGGGTAGTGCGACGATTAGTTGTACTGCTGCGCATCTGTGATAAGAGATAAGGAATAGGTTTTAGAATGAGAGGATACTCAATCACAGTTAGAATTCCTTGAGAGATTCCTGGGATAACCCTTGAGAATCTTATTATAAACTATCTGAAATTCGATTCCGACAGTTTCTGTCTACCTTCCTTGTTCGTTGATGAATTTGATTCTTGGTATTCATTGTTGATTTAATTTTCTACCAAGATAAATCGTCTGGGGTAGGTCGCCTCAGTTATGGAATCTAGAGTCTTCTACAGTCATATTAGCTGGCATGGTGAGGACATATAGTCTGATCTTGAATGTATTTCTCGAGTGTAGGTATTTAAGGTTTTTGCAGCCAAGCTAGCGGCAATGCAAAAATTTTAAATACCATGATTCTAGAGGTATGTACCTTAGTTGCATACTCTATGGTTTATCGTAGCCTTGCTTACTAGTATGACGAGGATTCTGAGTATCATGATTTTGGATAGATGCATATGATTATCAGATTGTACCTTGAGAAGGTTCTTGAACATGTCATCTCTACCTTTCGTTTCAGTCTTTTTCAAAAAAAATTTATTTTGTTTCATCATCAATTAACTTAAGAGTAGGGATAGTTTTAGTTATTTAGTCTAATCCTTTGTAGAACTTCATTTAGATATAATTCTTTCATAATATAATGATTTGATGACTTGTGTTAAGCCTTATCTTAGACACAATAGTCTAGTTTTGACATTAGTATAGTAACCCTTGTAGTTTATGATTACCAGTTTTCATATAGGGTGTTAGTCTGCTCAGGAGGTAGTGACCCCTCCGATCGATAAGAAGGATAATAGGATGTATATATAGATGGTTTAGAACAGTATATAGGAAAAATTTAAAGATTTGGTGAAGATTTAAGAAGGATGATATTGATGGTATATGTGAAGGAAATACGAAGGTTGATTTTATAATAGAGAGTAATTCATGCATGACATAGTAGTATTAGCTCCAAAAGATTTTGAGGATAGTGATTTGAACAAGTTTTAGAATTTCATAAACTTTGATCTAGAGATTTTGGATCCAAGTTGGGACAAGGTGTAAGAATTTAAATTTTGGAATGATTAAGTTAATAGGGGAGAATAAGATCAAATAGAATGAAGAAGAGTTTTAACAAGAGCATGATTCATAAGAAATGGCTTGGGGATTTAGGCCCTACTTCCAGGAGGGAGTTCTAGTTCTCAGACCTAGTTGGAGGTGAGTTTTGACCTAAACCTTAGTATGTCTTTTGGAGATATTTTGATACATCCCTTGCTTGAATGTTTTGATACCTTGTGATTGTATAGTACTGTCATATGGTTAGTACAACTAGATGAGACCCTAGACTGACATTACATACCCCGTAGGTTATTCTTTTAAATTGTATGATTTAGATAAGTTTTTGAGACTATGATTGTTGGAGACGTGGCCTTAAGAGGAGTACGACCACCTTAAATTTCGAGGACAAAATTATTTTAAGGAGAGTAGACTTGTAACTACCACTTTTCTAAAATGAGGGCAATTTTGAACTTTTGTAAATTTATAATTAAATAATAGGATTTAAATCATGTTAATAATTTATGGTGATTTTTAATTATTTTAATACTATTTAATTGGTGTATTATGATTTTGGTGTTCTACTAGTGTAACCCTAGAACACTTAGCCTAGAGACTAACCATGACCATGGGGACCTATCCCATGTGATTAGAATAGCTAATTACCACTTTTTAGTTTAGGGTTATTTTGGTCATTTGTGACTTTTTAATTAATTTGTAATGCCTGTGGTTCGTATTGCGTATTTCTGGAATACGTGTACGTATTTATTCTTGTATTGCATGATTTCCTTGCTTAATTTCCTCCCTGGGCTTGGTTTATTCTTGGTTCGGGTTGGCTTGGTTCGGTTTTGGGGTTGCTTTTGGTTCATCATGACCCAAAGGAAAACCCCCTACCTACCACCACTTACCTCCATTTATATCCCAACCACCTTTCTCTCTCCTCATAACTCAGCAATTATTCTTCTTCTTCTTCTTCCTCTACCCAGCTTAGAGCTCCACTGAACCCCACCGGCAAGTGCAACTTGCTTTATGGACGAACTCATATTTTATTGTTTCATTTTCTTCTCCATACGATTCTAAGTCCCTTTAGTACTTAGTGTTTTCAAATTCCATGGCTCACTTCATGCAGATCTATGTTTATTCCATTTTCGGATTTCTTGGTTTTGATCTACTACAATGGCTTGTTTTCGAAAACTAAGAGTTCCATGGAGTAGGTCTCATGATTTTACACAAGTTTGGTCTTGGGATGGCCGGATTTCACCAAGTCCTGGCTGAGATAGAGTTTTATGCCCACTATTGCGTGCCAGCGTATTCCTCAACTTTTACGCCCACGTCTTAACGTGTTAGCGTAGTTCCCTTTTACGCACACGCATTGCGTGACAAGCGTACCTCATTTTACGATGCTTGAATTTTATGCTCGGGGCTTACCCGCTAGCGTAAAATCGAGCTAGAGTAAAATCGAGCTCTGTTTTACGCTGAACTGATTTTACGCTCGGGACTCTCCCGCCAGCGTAAAAACCTGCTAGCGTGAAGCCTTGCCAGCGTAACCCTTGACCCGAGCCAACCCTTGCTAGCGTAAAAGTTATGCTAGAGTTCCTCGTATGGAATCTCAATTGCAAAGAGTTTTACGCACGTACAATCCGACTAGCGTAAAAAAACCCCTCCCGCATGCACCTTGCTAGCGTAAAGCTATCTTACCTTGCTCTTGCCCGCGTAGTGCTGTTTACGCTCAGGTTTAATTGGCCTAGCGTAGTAGTACACGCGTAAACTTGGGTTCCTATGGCGTACACCTTTACCCCTATTGTATATTTTTACGTCCATTTTATATCCTTACGCCTTTTGTCATGAACTTGATAAATCACGATTTGATTGACATGATTGGAATGATAATTGAACATGACATGACCATGACCCGTAGTGGTGCACTCTTGACATGATAACCTGACATGAATATATCTTGATAAGCTGTTGCGACGGCTCCATGACATGACATGACCTGTATAAAAACCTGGACACCGTGGGCGATTGTGCTTGTACAAATAAACCAGTCCTGTCTTGCATCATGTCTAGGACAGGGACTCCTGAGTACCACGGTCAGGAGTACCTAATAAATTGGACTAGGTTAATAACTAGAATTACACAGTAGTCATGAAGAGATTTCCCAGCTACAGGCAATCCCGTTACCTGGGCACGCCTTGGGATCTGTAGCCTGCCGTCGAGTAGGGCACATTTCCAGCACACTGTCATGTGTTGCACCCTTCAAGCTACCTAAGGGTGCATTCGTTTCCTGGACAATGTACCCACCCGAATTTAACTCTAAATCCTTTAACCCGGGTAACCTGGATGGTCTGCAGGGCTTGTGGCTGTGGAATAATCTCACTGCATCTTGTTAGTAATTAGGCTTGTGACAACCCTAGTTAGTTAAAGTATCAAGCCGTAATTCTTGCTTGGCCGTAAAATGATTGGATGGAGTTTAACCAGTCTAGTCTTGTCCTGATTCTGTTCCAGATTACTACATGACCTGAATGCTTGTATTTATTTTACCGATAAATGGTGAGAATCCAAGTTCTGTTCAGACGAAGGGTTACAACCCCGGTCCTTGTTTGGTTTACGGGTTGTAACCTGGTTATCTGAATAGTTCCATGGTTATCTCGTCGTATATCATCCTGATGTATTTTCTTTATTTCCAGTTCTTACTTTTATTTATATCTTGTGCTGATTGCTGGTTTAGTTCCTAAGTGAAGCTTCCTTTGTGGCATTTGCTCTTTCTGGGATCTGACCCAGCTGGTTTTGTATGGCCAGATTTTGGAGCAGCTCCAGAGGATCTACCGACTTTCCAGCCAGATGGTGGCCACTAGACGGAACCCTGGCATCGAGTGGGTTATTTTTGGCTCTTCCACTCTATTGTAAAAATATTCTTTTGAGGCATTTAGCCGACGAGCACCTGTTTAGCTCGATTGTACTTTTATCTACTGTCTGCTTACGGGCTGTAACATGATTGACAGATCCTAGGGTTGATCATGTATGACTAAACTCTTGCTAGTCCTAACATTTTGTAACGACTAGCTTCATGATCAGCTGAATATGTAATGTTTGGGACGCCTTACTATTGTATATTTAATGATCATACTTCTTGTAACCTTTTACTTACTTGCTTGTGATTGAGACACTAGGCTTGTTCATGACCTTAAGAGACTGTTGGCTTGTAGATAACCCTCATGTATCTAGACAGCCGTGACCGTATAGTGAGATGGATTCCATCTCATATACGTAGCTGGCTATGTCTGCCCCCGCTCTCCAGTATTCTGGTTCTGGGGCGTGACATAATTTGAATTATAGTTAATTAATATTGTGCTAATCATATAAGCCTTAACCTAGAATTGCCCTAATCTTGATATTATTCATAAGCCTAGATATTAGATTAGAAGCTTCCAACTAAATGACATTTAGGAATATCTAGATATTAAGTTAGAATGGAGATATTTGTAGGAAATCCTAATTTACATGGGCCTTTAATAGAAGGGCTTTAATTATGCATGTAGAAGCCTACCCCATTGCCCTAAATATCTACCAAAACCTTAGAGACACCCTTGGCTGCCATCAAAGGGTCATCTCCCTTATATAAACACATGTTAGCACACCCCTTGCCTCTTTTATTACACCTTGAAACCCTAATTTGAGTTCTTCCCTAAATCTACCCCCTTCCCCAAATCATCGCCACATTGAGTCTAGTCTTTTGTGTTGCACCCCCTTGTTGCAGAAGAGACCATTGGAGGCTAGCTAATAAGGATTAGGAGCTAATTAGACCATAGCAATTGGAGAAGGACCTCATTTCTAGGCTTTTGCATCGAGATTCTAACTCTCAATAGGTAATGGCCCTAAACTCATTTGTTTTCTTGTTTTCCCCTCATAGATGCATGCACCTAGGTACCATAGACCTGTAGATTTGGTAGGATTTTGTGTCCATTTGATACGCGTATCGGAGGCATGTCGGAGTGTAGTGTAAAGTGTTTGATGAAATGCCTCATTGAATTATTTATTAATGTTTTTCAAAACTAATTTCACTTTCCCGTACCTTATATGTGTGATTTGCATTTCCTAAGCACTGAGCACATTTCGACAAGTTCTTCGTATCCAAAAGTGGACACGGGACTCAACACGAGAGCTATGGACACTGTCCTGCTACTCGACCACATTTTCTCGAAGCACAGGCCACGTGGACCCACCAAAATTGGTGTGGGGGTAGGGGCCATGACAGTCAGGTCCCTCTCCAAATTTGAGTGGATTTTGTGTCGTATCTGATACGAAATTGAGGCCGCATAGATTTTTGCCTTTACTGTGCACTGATGAATCTTGCCACTGACACGGGCTTCTTGTCGAGCCTAGATACGCCGTGGACACGTGACTGGGTGATGGAAACCTAGCCCTAGACCTAACCTATTTGTCACGAGACCTCTCGAGCCTTGTGTCGTATCCAATCTTCTTCGACACGCGCATACTAGACCCCCTCTATGCACAGTTTCTGTTATATGTTGACACCGTGTCGACAAATCTTGGACACGATAGGTTTGACACACTTGGTCGACACCTTGCTGACATTACACACATTGCACTTCTCACTTTTTACATTCATGTACACACTTCTCACATTTCATTTGATTCACATTCCCTCGACACCCGTATCTCACTGTTTCACACTTGCGGTGACACTGACTGCACACTACCCTAGTTCACTGATGTTACACTTTGTACCATAGTCTAAAACCATTGGCTCACCGGCCATATTCACTTACCTTGCACTTGCTGCACATAATTGGATATTGCACTTGAATTTATCTGCTGTCACATGTCTGCACTTTATCTTTGCTGCACACATGACACTTTGAACACTTGACATTCTTGACTACATTTGATACATATACACATGACACTTGGACACTTCACTAATTACCTATGAGACTTCACTCTCACCTACTAACACTCATTCACTTGCTGCGGTATGCACTCTGATACCATGTCTGAATACAGGGACACTCACTTCACACTTTCCTTGACACTCTCAAGTACACACACAAATGCTATCCCCCTTGCTTGTACGCACACCCCTTCCTTGTCCAGTTGTTGGCTTGTTGCTTATGCATTTTGGATGTGTAGGTATGTTCCTATGTGGGATTATATAATCTGTTAATATATATAGGTTGCAGTAGATGGAGATTCTTGAGTTATGAGAAGTGGTCATGTGGGGTATTCATGGGTTCCAGTTTCCTGAGTTGATAAGTGAGTTTCAGTTGGGTATAGGTAGTGTTAGACTTATAGGCTATTAGAGTTGTGTAGCAGTTTGGGGCTATTGCCTATATTGGTATGTATATAGGAATATATATTTGTGATGTATATAGATATAAGTATAGACATATGGGATTTTGGTTTAGTTCTGATTTCTAGGATCAGATATGTGGGGTATACCTCTGTGAGTGTATTAGTTGAGTTATGTGTAGGCTTGAGTATTGAGAAGAGGTTTCATGTATCTGTTTTAGCTACCTAGCTTTTTGAGTTATATATGTTTTAGGGTTTTATAATATCTATTATACAAAACACAAAGGTTTTTGAATCCTAGGGTTGACTGTGCCAAGATAAAGAGTGGTTGGGATTTAATCTTGGTGAATCAATGATTGTGGGGTTTTATGGGAATCCAAGAGTGGGTTGGTGGGATTTTATGGGAATGAGCATTATTAAGAGTGTAGTTTTATTGGAAATCCAAAGAGGGGGTTTTATGGGGTTTAAATTGGGGTCCAAAACTTTAGAGTATTAGACTTATTGTATTAGAGTATAGACTTGTCTCGGCTCCTAGAGACACGAGAGCAACTGCCATTGCAGCTGTCCCTTCCTAACACCAAGAGGCATGGTCCTCTTTGAACCATGTCACCAACTCTTCGGAAACGAAAGGTCAATTGACCCATCAATAAATACAAACCGAAGGGAAAGAAATATCTCGGTGAGAGAGATGGAAAGGACGAGAGGGCTCTCTCTTTCTTATAATCTCGAGAGCTCACTTCAGAATAGCCTACCTAGAGAAATACTCCAGGAAGAGAGGAAAGAGAAAGAGGCTCACCGAGGTTAGCGGCGGTGGCGCGGTTCGAGACGAAGCCGGAGACTTCATGGACGTCGCCGAAGCTACAGGTCGAGCATATCTGGTCCCCGAGCACTCGACGATGCACGTGACGACTAATCTGGGTCGTAGCTCTCAGCGGTCGAGGTGGTTGTGACCGGTGGTGGACTGATGGTGTGGGGGTCAGTGAATGATGGTGATGATGCTGTTTGATGTAGATAGTGGTGCTCGGTTTGATTGGCTAGGGCTGGTGGTGGCGGTGCTCGGTTGATGGCTAGGTGGTGAGGCGGTGGCGGTGGCAGGATTTGGGAGTAGTGGTGAGGAGGGGTGGGGTGAGACTGGTGGTGATGGGTGTGGACGGTTCTGTGGGTTGAGAGGGGTGAGGAGGTGACAGGGAATGATGGTGCTGGAGGTTGGTGGTGTAGGTCGGGAGGATAGTGGGGGTGAGGGAGAACAGGGAAGGAAGAGGCAGGTTGGTGGCGAGGCTCGCCGGAGTTCGGCCGGCATGGCGGCGGCGGACAGGGCAGAGTCTGGTCGTGAGAGAGAGAGAGTCAGGAGAGAGATTTTTGGATGTAATAAATTGTGGGTCCTAGTATTTAATTATTTTAATTAGAAAGAATGGAGTGTTCTCCAAGATTCATGGCACATCTATAATATCTGATAGATCTAGGGGTATTTGGCAAAGGCTGCCAAACAGACTCAACACAACTAATCTTCAATTAGTAACTATAGCAATTAAGACTACACAGTTAATTAGCTAACTAATTAAAAATAGCTAAATAATAATTATTTATTTAACAATTATTCTCTTACCAATTTTATAGGTCCACAATCAAGCTAAGCTTGTAGGAAATTTAGCATAACAAGTCAAAGTTTGATAGGCTCAATATTAATATCAATAAATAATTCAGCAATTTAATAATTCAGCAATTTAGAAAGTGATAATCTATCATTCATTCAACTGAAATTTTCCTTTTTTTTAACTGGAGCGTAGCAGGAAAAGCCTCAATTTCCCATGAGCAAAAAAACTATATTGCACGAATACAACTAGGAAGCAAAGAACAGTATGTCGGAATGTGTGTCATGTCATTGTGTCCAACGTTATGCGCACCAATAAGTACTGTGATTTAGAAAGGGGAAAAAACCTAAATTTAAGCCATTTTTAGCTAATTGTTCGTATCTCCATCATTCAATTCCACTAACCTTTTTTAGCTGGAATCTATCAGGAAAAAAATGGATGAGAAAAAAACCAATATTTCAAGGACATGAATAAGAACGCAAAGAACAAATACATAGTGCCTGCCACGTCACTTGCAAGAAGAAACCAAATTTGAAGTTTCCGTGCTTTTAGTAAAAGATTCAAAGAAAACCCTATATTTAAGCCATTTTTAACGAAGTGTGATCTCCATCATTTTTTTAAACCAAAGCCAGTGGACGACTCCACCCGACTTTGGCCCGGAGGCCGTGGCCACCGCCACCCAGCCCCTCCGTGGGAGGGAGGGCTCGAACCTAGACGAAGCCGGGAGACTTCGTGGACGTCGCATTTTGAGGGGGAATACCTTAAATGAACCATGCCCTATGGGGAATCCAAAGAAGTGGTTGGGATTTAATATTTTGATGGGGGCCTCATAATGGTTGTGGATGAGCATTATTGAGAGTGGGATTTTATGGAGAATCCAAAGAAATTCACATCCAGCAGTGGTTGGGATTTAATATTTTGATGGGGGGCTCATAATTATTATTGTTCGTTTAAAATTGGGGTCCAAGATTTTGAGGGGATACCTTAAATGAACCGTGCCCTATTGGCACGGGTTATGACTATCTATATAATATTAGAGTATATCTCTATAGGTGGGTTATAGACTATATAGTGTTTGGGTTTTCAGTTATGGCCTAGATGCATATATATAATATATATATATTAATATAATATATTATATATATATATATATATAATATATAATATATATAATATATATATATATATATTTTCTTATATAGATAATATATATATAAAATATATATATATCTATATATATATATATATAATTATATATATATATATTTTTTTTCTTATATTATATATATATATATATATATATAATATAGATATTTTTTTTTTTTTCTTATATATATTATAATATATATATATATATATAATATATATATATATTAAAAATATAATATATATAATATATATATATATATATATATATATATATATATATATATATATATATATCTTCTAATTTGATACCACAAACCACACATCTAATTTCAATGGTCACTATTTACTCAATATTTTTTGATTCACATGTGCTTATTTAGAATAGTGGTGACATGTGGAAAGGATCTATCAGTCGAGTTGGCGGTTGTACAGAAGCTGAAAGATCAAGTTTCATTCTTTAGAAATGTTCAGTTCATTATCGTAACCCTGTTAAAAACTCAATCTTGTATTGTTCCTTCAAGAATTCAACAAGCAGCTGGTTGCCTGGTTCGTTTTAGTATTATGTTTTCATGTCTTCATGATTTGTATATAGTATATTGGTTTAGAATTCATGAATCTATATCTACATGTAGGTGGGTGAACAATGCAAAATTCTCTTCTTCTGGTTGGATATCATTGTGAAGTGAAGGAAAGCAACTTGGTTAACTTGATCACCAATCTTTTAGTTTAGACATTTGAACTTGATATCCTCGGGTCTAGTAATTTCCTCAGTCATAGAAAAATACCATCTAGTTATTGTTTGATATAGTTTTCTACTCAATTAATTGAGTAGTTACAACTAAATGGGGGGCAAGAGAAAGGAATAAAGCTTTATAGGCTTACGGGTACCCACAGTCCATCATAACTCAACTAAATATCTAGACCCTCTGTTTTCTTCAATTTTGCAAGACCCCCGTTTACCTTATCGTGGTCCCTCAGATGCATCATACCTTGCCACAAATCATGAGAGAATTATTAGATGTATATTTGATTTTAATTTAGAATAACTAGCTAACTTGATTTGTTTCAATTACCATGTGTAGGTCAATAACAATTTGTTCAATGTGTATATAAGCCATGATTAAAGAAGCAGACAGACCATATAAGGTACTTTATATTTTATCATAAGTTGGAAAACAGAAATGGCTGCACAGCTTGTTCCTCTTCGATTAGCAGCAAATCCCTAGACCAAGACCTCCTCCTTCCAAATAGAAGCTATGCTCTTACTACCACAAGATGCATCTAGTGCAACTGCAGCTCTAGCTCCAGATATGATCAGGTAGTATCCCTTTTGCATGCAACCGTACAAATTTTACGTTTCAGGTAAAGTAACCGTTAGTTCAAGTAGTAATCACCTTATGCTCCTTGTAGGTTTCCTGCAACCCAGTCGAAGCCTCAACTTGACTGTATGCCCAGTGACAAAGTGCGACGGAGATCTGTACATTGGCAACAGCACAACGTCAGGCTGCGATCAGTCTACTTGTGCCTATCAAGGGTACACTAATTCTATGGCTTCAACATCCTGAGCAATCTGGCTACTCGATCAACTTGCAACGGTGGTAAGCTAGCACGCTTGCTTGCAGCTAATTATTCATGATTTGATTTAGACATCAAGCTACTTGTGGCTTATGGTTGCATTGATTCTTGCAGGTCTCGTAGTTGGCAGTCCAAAGCACAACCTCCAGCATATTGCCTGGAGATAACTCATCTCCTAACTCTGCAGGCTGCAGTTAGGATCACTAATAAATTCAACTGACAATGGATTCCGTTGTTTGGTTGATTATAACTCAATAGAATTTTAGGTAATTTTCTATTGATAGCTAACTCATAAATTCAACTGCTTGTTTATTAACCAGGAACTAATGTTTCCCCCCTGTACTTATGTAGGTTGGATGAAGTAAGAGGATTTCTGAGAAGCTTTGGTTGTGGATAGCTCGAAGGGTTCGAGCTACATTTTGGATATGCACATTTTGGATATGTATGGAAACAATTAAACGCTGACTACGCTATTAATGTTTAAGTTTGGAGAATTATGAAGGATTTTGAATGTTCTTGACAGTGAAATTAATGAATTTATTTGTGTTCAAAATTCATTCTGTGATTGATTCGTCGAGAAGCATTTAATTTTTGAATACCCGCATTCTGTGTATATATGCAATAGATATCTGTGGCATTCTATATCTGCAATGCTATTTGATGTACTACAATACTATTCTGATGTGAATGTTTCTTTCACTACTACAAAAATCTTTAACAATGACACGTTATAGATGACACTCATTTAAAAGTATCATTAATAATACTTTTAATGTCAACTAATTTAATACATGTCATTAATAGCTTTATCAATGACAATGAAAAATATAATGTCATAATAAGTGCTCTAAGATGACGATTAAAAAGATAACGTCATGAAATATATATTTTGCATGTCATCTTTGTGTATGAAGAAAAGATGTGAGACTAATAATGACACATTGATATTAATGGTCATATTTAGTTTAAACAATAATCTACACCAAATATATGTTATAAAATGTTGATTAAAAAATGACATATTATTGAGTTGAAAAATACGTCATGATAAGTATTTTACTACAATTAGTATCCCATAAGACAATAAAAAATTTAACAACACAATATTTTTCGTTACTAATAATTTCTTTTACAGTGCATACACTACAAAAAAAGGCGTTTCTTGACGGTTTTTTTGTTGACGGTCATGTTAAACCGTCAAGAAGAGCTATTTTCTTGACGATTTTGACTATACGTCATGTAACCACTCTTTTTGTTAGTATTATTGACGGTTTTAACAACACACCGTCAAGAAAAACTACTTTATTGACAATTTTAAAAGAACCGTCAATAAAACCGTTTGACGATTCTTTCATTAGCGTCATTAATTGTAACGCAGTAAAATTCCCGCGTACATTTCAGTATGCCATTTTGGTAATTCTGACATAATTTTTTTCCTTATATCTCCCGAACCCTAGCTCCCTCTCCATTCTCCTCTCTATTTACTTCACACTCTCGAGTTCATTCTCCAACTCCCCCCTAAAAATGCAAAATCTTTTCCTTCTTTCTCCAAACCCTAAACCTAACTCGCAAACCCTAATCCTAAAATGTTGAAGGAAAGAGAAGCTCAATCCCCTGATCTGTGAGTCATCATATTTGATTTAGGGTTAGGGTTTTGGTCATGTAGTGTTTGAATTTATTTATTTTAGGAATTTTTTTGTTTGCATGAAGGGGACAGAGAGCTCGATGAAGAAACTACTAGAAGCACTTTTCTAACTCCTTCGTAGCCGACCAGACCACCGTGCCTCCTATTCGACTTTGGACCTTGTCGCAGAAGAAGCCCCAAAATTTGAAGTGGGGGGGAACAGTTCTTCTTTTCTGTAGCCGATCGATCTGCAGAATTGGGGGAAGAGAATTTAGGGTTTGCTGATGTTGGCGAAGGTGGTTACGAGGGGTGGATGGTCCGGTACGGGAGGAGGAAGATCGGGAGGTCATTCATATACATGCGCTACTTCGCGCTGGAGACGTGGTAAGTAGAGAGGGTCTCCCGCAACCGCAGCTGATTATTTGGTGTCATGTTGAGCGGACACGACGACACGGACACGATGTTACGTCTGATTTTGTGCCGGATGCGGACACGTCACTGGTTTTCGGAGTGTTAAAAATGCTGAATTTTACTCGTGAGTTTTTTTTTAATTACTGTTTTTTTTTGTTTTTTAGGTTCCGATCAAGATTCTGCTTATAGATGGGAAGTGGAGGATAGGGGGTTTAAGATGCACCATGGGCATGTAAGTTTTACTTTTATGTCAGTCGTCCATTTATCACATTCACCAACAGGTTGGGCAATCTGTCTTTATTAAGTTCAATGATGAAGATGAGCCAAAGATTCTGCATGTATCTGATTCAAGAGTTTCTTTCGTCTATCGAGAAGCAGTAGGTCCAGATAAACTGTAGGTGTCTTCTTCAACCATCTCTATCCCCCTCCTAGTGCTTCTTATGAATAGAAATTCAAAGTTGATAGATTTATTTGGTGCAAGCTTTTACATGTATGCTTTCTTTTTTGCTCGGAAAAAGTTCTGTATGTGCAAGTGTTTTGTTTGTTCAACAACACTGTCCACTTCGAATCTAATTATCTACTACATGGAAAGGCATCGAGAGTAGTGATGTACTAAGGAATAATCTGAATAGTGAATATCTGTCTATTGAACCTAAATCAGCCCCTCTTGATTATGTTCTAGTTGAGGTATAAGACATTCTCAAGAGTAGGAAAAGTTGAGCAAGAAGAGGCATTGGGAAACACCACCAGGTTAACAGAGCTTCAAACAAATATCCTGCTTGTTTTGTAGGTCTATTGACCTCATATTGTTCCAAATATTGCTTGATGACCACTAATTAATCATATAGATAGAGCTTCGAGCAATAACAGAAAAAGGGTCTATTAGGGTGACCATTTCTTTCTGAATGGTTTGTGATAACCAACCTAGCATTTGGCCAAAAATGTGACTGAACAGAATTATTTTGTCTTTGTATGGATGATGCATGCATTTAACAAAAGCATATAGATCTAGAAGTACAAGAATGTTGTTTAGCAGCAAGATACTGAGATGACAACACGCTAAATCATGTTTCGTTGAGAAGCATATGTATAAGTCTCTTCTTTTGTATAAACGATACAAAGTGTGCATCTTCTCCAGGAATCTGTTGTTCTAAAACATTTTCCATGTCTACCTTGTTACTAGTACTTCCTACGAAATCAAGTGGATATATCCAAGTATTTCTTGATGGAGGGTTGAATCAACAAAGGATGGGGTATGCTATTTGCTTTACTTTCCAAATAATTTCTTGTTCCATACTTACTGTTGTTTCTCTTGAGGGCTTGATTGAATGCTTGCTTTGTGGGGATGTAGATGAAAATGACTCGTCCATATAAACTTTTCATGTGTAGATATGTGATGCAGTTGTTGTTGCTAAAATTTTGAATGCAACCCTTTGTGATCCCACACCTTGAAGTAAATCCTGTTTGGCAGGACACAAGGTTTCTATAGGACAATATCATACTGTGTATATTCTCTTATGATCATCCTACACGTGATTGACAAAGCTGTGTTTGCTTTTTGCAGCTCATTTGATAAATTTTTTGACGTAGATCACTTTATTCGAGTTTTGAAAGATGACGTTTCAATAGTTAGGGATTTGCCCAGTGAATACTCATGTAGCACAAGAGAGTATTATGCTACTGCTATTCGAGCTACCAGAATAAAAACTGCACATGTTCATTGCTTCTGCCAACTGGTATTTGGAGAATGTTATTCCTGTTCTACGGAGGTTAGTACTTAAGAATTGTTGTGAGTTTTATGTTATCTGAATTGCCAATTTGTTATGCAAAATTTAGTTTATAGTATATCGACAAATTAACCAGGTGGTTATGCAAGCAATTTAAATTTAAATTCTATCGAAGTACGATATATCGACTAGTTTGCTTACATGAACATACATCAGGAGTAATATGTAGCAATGTCCATTTTTCTTACGCACACTATTCATCAGAAAGAAGATTTAGCTGTAGATTAGATGGTTTGTCTGGAGATTATCTATATGTGGGTTTAATTAAAAATAAATTATGCAATTTTCCTGTATCCTACTGATGTCTTTCGACTTAAAATTATTGTTGTGGGGTTAATTTACCTATTTATTTGCTTTTACTTTTTGGAATCTAAAAGGAGAGTTTGGGTTGTATGAAATGTTATGGTGTTAATTTATCTTTTATTACCTTAAGTCAAGATGTTCCATCAATTACAAACATATCATTTCTCAATCCAGTTTCAAATTTGTTCTGCTGCATTAATCTGATCTGCCGTCTATCACTACAACATTTTTCCACATCTCGTGCTCTTTTTGATGAAACTTGTTCCGATGAAGAAGAAATCTCTATCCTTGCTTCTAATGATCTAATCCTCCTATATCCACATCCAAAATCTCGCCCATTGACTAAGCATCTTTTACTATTTTATATCCATTAGGCAGAAATCAAGATATATTCGGACTTTGTTCTAGAATTTCTCATCTTCTATTCAATACAGAAAAGGTAAACATTTCTTTATTCCATGTTTAAGAATTATCAAATAACATGTTTTGAACATGCTGCATCCACATCCTTAATTAGAAAGAAACCACGTGTTCTACTAAGCATTTTGTTTATGTCTAATGAACTTGTATCTTCTAGTTAGTCTTGTATTTCAAAGTATAAAGCTATTGTTAGTTGATTTACGGATTGAGCGAAACTTGAAAGGTGCAGCTCCTATGAGTGGCAAGTAATTTTTTTTCATTTGGGTATGGCTGGCTTAATTGGTATTGTACAGGGAGTCCCTAGCTCTGGTATCAATCGTCATGCAACTGAGAAAGAAAAATGATATATAACACGTAATAAAAAGGGTATGGAAGTTTTTTCTTTTTTTTTAAATTTATCTTCCTAGAATTTCCCACATGTTTCGTTTTTCCTCTCTACATACGTCCTCCTTTAGCCATTTTTGGGCCCAAGTCAGCTCATCATTTTCCTACACTAGATAGTTTCACATTCTTTTCTATTTCTCAGCTTGAAAAGCCCTGTCAAAGACCGTCAAGAAAAGTGCCAGAATCATAGCTGAAGGACTTTTCAGGGCTAGGAAATTGGAAAACTTGGGTCAGTAGATATATTCCTTTCTTGTTAACAATATTATAAGGTTATTATAAGCTAGGGAAGTTGAGAAGGCTATGGTTTATATAATAGTAATAGTAAGGTTCACAATATCGGTATCGGAATCCGTATCGGACAATTTCTATGAATATCGGGATCGGCAATATCGGCCTCTTCCTCTGGGAAATGTTTGAAATAAATTAACATTTTCAATAGACTCTAACATACGAGTGCACAACATTTGAGTGCTTGCACCTACACATTCTGAAAAACCTAGTCTGAGCCATCAGTCAATAAAATGTATAGAACTACATATCCTATATTGATCTAACTTTAACACATTCAATTAGCCTCTTTTTCTCAGAGCCACAATACAGCTCCCTGAGTAATATTTTATTTGATTGTCAGTCTGGTGTGCAACTTGTTCAGTCTCTTCCTCTGGGAAATGTTTGAATAACAACCAAGTTTTTTTAAATCAGAACTCAATAGGCATGAAACTAACCTCCTCTTGCTTTTGGGATTCTCTTACGACTTTAAATTATCCTGCATAGGGTTATGGGCTTGGATACAAATATGGTATATTCCAGCAAAATATTACAAAAGACTGTCAAAAGGAGGCTTCTGAAAGTTGGCTTGAGGTATCTATTGTCTTGTCTTCTCTTCAATGTTCCTTTCCGATATATATGTATTAGTATAACATTATGTACTAGTTGATTTTATGTTTATTTTTGTAGTTTGCTGGGAGAAAGGGTTACTCTATCAGAGAAATTGATGAAATGAGACGAGAGCTGGCCAAATTTATTGTTAATGAAGACCATGTAAAAAATGATGTATTAGAAAATTTCGGAAGTATTGTAAATTTATGTTGTGAACGTTTGAGACTAGAATAATATTGTATAGATCAATGTTGGCATTTTGAATAAATATGAAATGAATTTTTTTTTTGTTCGTGTAAGTGTTTATTTTTCTTCTTTATTTTTCTTATATGGGATATTGTACACAAAATACAAATTGTGGAATATGGATGAAAAAATTCGAGTCATCTTTTGTAAATAAAGATGATGCAAAGTCATATTTTACAAATAAAGATGACATGTATTGAGCTGTAACTGATTTCTTATGATAAATGTAATTTAAAAAAATAAAGATGACGTATAGAAGTCACTTTTGTACATAAAAATGATGTGTCAAAGTCATCATTTGTAAATAAAGATGATGCATAGAAGTCATCTTTTGTAAATAAAGAAAACGTATAAAAGTCATCTTTTATAAATAAAAATGACGCGTGTTTAGTTGTCATTGATTTTTCAAGATAAAAGTCATTTAATATAAATAAAGATAACACACAATAGTCATCTTTTCTAAATAAAGATGACACATAAAAGTCATCTTTATAAATAAAGATGACGTGTGCTGAGCTGTCATTGATTTCTAATGATAAAGATGACCCCTTCAAAGATGACGGCCGAGCAAATGTCATCAATTAACATATTTAGCCGTCATTGTTATCTATTTTGTAGTAGTGTTTACACTGATGCATTCTGCAATAGCATTCTGACATGATATTGGTGTTCATGAATGCTATAATAACTAAATAGATATTTGTCACTGCTATAACAAGTCTATAGCGTTCATGGACGCTATAATAACTAAATAGCGTTCATCCTATAGCGTTCTTATATGCTATAAGACTTGTATAGCGTTCATAAATGCTATAAACTGTCTATAGCGCCATGGAACGCTATAATCCATTAATAGCGTTTATGAATGCTATAACTTTATAGCGTTCTTGTACATGGGGCAATTATAGCGGGCCGAATACACTATAATAGGCATTCTACAGCGTTCTAAGCACGCTATCGTATCCCATATCTGTTGTAGTGAAATATATATATATATATATGTGTGTGTGTGTGTGTGTGTGTGTGTGTGTGTGTGTGTGTGTGTGTGTATGTGATCCTAACAAACATTATAGCCTAACATATATAGTGTCTATAATCATAATATATATATATATATATATATATATATATATATATATATATATATATATATATATATATATATAAATGTCATATACACCCATCACAAAGCTGACAGGAGATACTCGACTTCCCTCGCCAACCTAACCTCCTTCTCCATCGCTTATCCGCCGTTCTCCTACGGTTCCCGCTGATGTACGACAAATCTAACTCGGGCATCTTCGACGGCCTGGTGAACCCCTCGCCAACCTAACCTCCTTCTCCATCCCTTATCTGTCGTTCTCCTACCTGGGGTGCCCGCTGATGTACGGCAAATCTAACTCGGGCATCTTCGACGGCCTGGTGAACTAAATCAAATCAAAAATTACGGGATGGCACAACGCGACCCTCTCTCCGGGCGACAAAACGATCCTTATCAAGGACGTCCTATCCTCCATCCCCATCTACACCTTGGCCGTGTGCTCCCCTCCAAGAAGGTTCTATCCTCCTTAGAGTCCCTCTTTGCCAGCTTCTTTTAGGGGCATCTCGATGGCAAGGACAAGTACCACTGGGCAAGCTGGGATACTATGGCCAAACCAACCGAAGCGGGCAGCCTGGGATTCAGCAGACTAGCGCACATCATTGACGCCTGCTCAATGATGCAGTGGTGGAAAGTCCGATCGGAGAACTCCATTTGGACTATTCATGAAGGCTAGATACTTCCGTCATTCTTACCCTGTGACTGCCGTAACTAACAATCGTTCGTCATTATCCTGGCACCATATTCTTCACGGCCGACACCTCGCTGAACCCCTCATCCGCCTATAGATTGGTAATGGCAGCTCGTCGTTGCGACACGAGCGCTGGCTAGGCAATGTCGTCCTTCAACCTACCGCAACCGCCCCCCCCCAATTGCACCATCCGAGACTTATGGGACGGCGAATCCGGGTGGAGGTAGAACCATGCCAAAGACTGGCTAGGACCGACGATGTTGGTCGACCTTGCCACTGCAGACGTCCACCTCATTGAGATCTCCGACGCACTAACATGGGCTGCCACGTACGGTGGGACCTTCACGATGGCCTCCTCCAGGCTCGTGGTGAGAGGACCTGACGCTCCTTCCCCGCTGATCGCTCTTTCTGGAACTCCTGTATCCCCAACAAATGGTCAATCCTTATCTGGAAAGCTCACCGCAGAAAGCTCACGACTCCCTCACCTTTATCGGCTACAGCCTGGCCTCTAAGTGCCATTGCTGCACTTTGTACTACTTAGAAACCGTCGAACACATCCTGTTCTCCGGCGACCTCTCCACTCAGATGTGGTCCAGCCTCTCGTGCCGTTATGGACTTGATCACCGTGTCGGGGGCTTCAACGATCTCATTGCCAGCTGGGGCACATCTCATGGCCTTCAGATCTTCGCAGCCGCTGGAATTTGGGCTCTCTGGAAGAATCGTAACAAATATAGATACGAAGGACGCCAATACAATCCCTCTCAGCAGATCTGGGAGGTCCTCCATCAGAGCCTCAAAATCAGTAGACGTTGCACACGCTCACCGGACCGTTTCTGGAAGGTGCTGTCCTAACCTACGGTCCGGGCCAGCAAGTCTTTTTGGCTGCTTCGGGCCTCCTTTTGGCTTTTGTTGTCTTTTTGTGCTGGTCGCTTTTACTTGTATAGGCTTCGGCATTTTGCGTCTGATACATCATTCATATTATATATATATATATAATTTTTTTTAATTCATTTATATATATATATATATATATATATTATATATAAAAAAATATATATATAATATATATATATATATATATAGATATCTATATATATTTATATATATATATATATATATATATATATATATATATATATATATATATATATATATATATATATATATATATATATATATAATATATATATTTTTTATATATATTATATATAGATATATATTTATATATATATATAAGTGTCACATATATGTTAGATTATATATATGTTAGGCTCTATTATTTATTTGTTAGGGTATATATGATATAGGTTAAGGTATATATGAGTATTGGGGTTTATGGATATAGATGAGGGTTTAATGTGAGGGTATATATATGGTATACACTATAAGTGTATTGTATATATGGTATCTATAAGTAGTATCTTGGTATCTTAGCCTATAGTATGACTTAGAATGGACCCCATAGGCCGAATCTAGAGTTTGACCAAACCCTATACAGTTGACCAAGTTAGCTTAGATGTTGACCTAGTTTGACTAGGTCAATTATATATATATATATATATATTTATATATATATATATATATATATATATATATATATATATATATATATTATATATATATAAGTATCACATATATGTTAGATTATATATATGTTAGGCTATATTATTTATTTGTTAGGGTATATATGATATAGGTTATAGGTATATATGAGTATTGGGGTTTATGGATATAGATGAGTGTTTTAATGTGAGGGTATATATATGGTATACATATAAGTGGTATTGTATATATGGTATCTATAAGTAGTATCTTGGTATCTTAGCCTATAGTATGACTTAGAATGGACCCAATAGGCCGAATTGAACTTGTTGACTAGAGTTTGACCAAACCCTATACAGTTGACCAAGTTAGCTTAGATGTTGACCTAGTTTCACTAGAAGGTTGACCAAGAGTTTACTTTGACCTAGATTGACCTAGAATCATGTAGATTGCATTGTAAACTTCAATTATCATATATTGAACACATTGTAACCTGTATTGCTCTAAATAGAACTCTGTGGCTCCAGTTTGGATATCTATACATATCAGCTGTTCAGATTATCAGGCGAGTACATATTCTGATCGTTTCATACTTGCTAGAATTTATATTCTTGCACTAGACTACTTTACTTGATGCTGTCACGTTGTTATCACGAATTAGTACTATATGGATCTTGTCGTGCGATATTGTCCCCCCTTGTTCATTACTCTTGTGCGCTCTTGTACTCTCATGATCACATGAGCTTCATAGATAAAATCTCTTGTACAAGTAACGTATCTTGACTGGATCCTTGTGTATTGATTTAGGGTAGGGGTGAGTATAAATGGCTATGTGATCTATCCCATCTTGTGCAACTCTGTTTTATCTTGTGCAACTGTGTTCTTCATGTGCAACACATGTTACTTCATGTGCAACCCAAGCCGACTATATAACCATCTTGTGCTCTAAACCACTTATATTTCACTATTGTTCTTATTTTCTATAAATCTGTTTCATGTACTCAGATTTGTCTATTTATACTATTCTTGTTCATGTCTTACAGCATTTTATGAATATTATTCTATTGCTTGTTTTACATTTTCTGTCATGATATGAACTGTTTGAGAGATATGTGCTCGTCCCTGTCATGACCCACATCCGGTATAAGGGCAGGAGAAGTGGGTACGTCCAGCATACGACGCAGTATCGGCAGTAGAACGCGGTCCTAGGTCACAATCATCTAACAATATAAAGTATCTTAACAAGTATACTCTCCGAACGGAGGACAATCATAGAGGTACAACTTAATCACAATGCTAAGATAGAAAAAGTACATTAAGATAGATATGAAATCTCAAAAGAGAAATACAACTGGAAGTGAAATAGTCCAAGTGTCTAAACTACACAAACAACAACAAGTCTCAACAACACAAATAAATACAACTCAAATCCACAAAGCATATGACATGAAAATAAAATAAAAGTCTAGCTATCTAACTAGACAAGGGTAGGATCCTCAGCAGCTGCCTGAACCTCCTGGGGGTGCAGGTTGCAAGTGTCATCTAGGCATGCTCCGTAGTAGGTAGGGTAGAAGTACTTCTCATCCTTTGTAAAATTTTCAACATGTCTAGTCATGACAGGAACGAGCACAAAACATCTCACACAATTCATATCATACAGGAAATATAAAACAGGCAATAGAGTAATATACATGAAACGCTGAAGAAATGTACATGTAGTGTAAAAGAGAGATTTGATAAAATAGAAATATATAACTATAGAAGTAAGAACTGTAAGTGACAAAGTGATTTATAGCACAAGATGGTTTGTAATCGGCTTGGGTTGCATATGAATAATCTGAACCTCACATGAATCCCACAGTATCAATGAGAGCTGTGGTGCACATGAGAATCATAATAATCACATGAATAAGTAACAGAGTGCACCTGCAGGAATAAATCACATAACAATTAATACTCACCCCTATCCCTAGTCAATACACAAGGATCTAATTAAATTACGTTACGCACATGAGGTTTGGTTATACATAAAGCACATGAGAAAACATGGCCGAACATGAGGACTCATGAAAGTACATGAGCATACATGAGCGTACATGAGTGCACATGAGAATACTTGAATAACGCGAAAGCAAAGGATACGTGATGTACATGATACACATGACATAAAATATTCGATGCGCCCGCAAAGGGGGATAACATCTCATGAAAAGATCTATATAGTACCAATCCGTGATAACAACGTGATAGCATCAAGTAATGTAGTCTAGAGCAAGAATATAAGTCCTAGCAAGTTTGAAACGATCAGAGAATGTACTCACCTGAGATCTGAATGTCCGTGAGAATATAAAGTCCGAAGCGAGGTATCTGACTCCTATTTAGAGCAACGAAAGTCATGATGTATCCACAATGGTAATAATGACGTTAACAATGCATCCTATTTGATTTCTAGGTCATTCTAAGCACTTGGTCAACTCTGGTCAACTCTAAAAGTCAAACTATGTCAAACTAGTTAGGGTTAGGTCAAACATGGTGAAATTAGTCTAGGTTCAACTAAACTAGGTCTAACAAGTTAATTCTAGGTCTACAACCAAACTACACTATAAAGCCTAGTCAACTGGCTATACCACGCACAAGCTACACTATAGTCTAATACTATAGTACAAACCAGCACACAAGATTAAGTAATATAGAGTACCATATATATATATATATATATATATATATATATATATATATATATATATATATATATATATATATATATATAATTGTAATACAATGTAATGTAAATGTGAATGTGACTTATATATATGTGTTCGATACGACACGAGGGGCTGCAAGACACGGGGGGTGTGTTCGCAGACACTGCCCCACGTGTCCACCAGGTGTCAGCATCCCACGAGATGTGTCGTATCCGCTGTGAGCCCCGAGCAGCAGGACACTGCACGCGGGCTCGTGCAGGCGTATTCGTGTCCATTTTGGACACGGATATGACACAGAATCGTGCTCAGAGTGTGTGATACATGTCTAGCAAGTCTAGGGCTATGCATACATGTAATCATTTACAGGACTCGAGGAAAAAATCTCCACTGTGGCATTTTGTCGAACACCTAGCATAGGACACTGATACGTGTCCGATACGCACATCAAATCAACACCAATTCCTACCAAACTTGGTCTACAGCTAGGGGACACCTAGATGGATATAACTATGGAAAGAAATCAGAGTTTTAATAGAGTTTGTGTGTTTTACCTATTGAGAGTAGATCTCAATGAAAAAGCCCCAAAAAAGAGATGCTTCTCTCCAAGTGCTATGGCCAAGTGAGCTCCAAATCTTGCTAGCAAGCCTCCACTAGTGTCTCCAACAGAAATGAATCCCAATGCAAGAGAGTAGGCTCAATTTGAATAAATAGGGATAGTTTTGGGGAAGAACAAAGTTAGGGTTCTTAGTTGATATTGAAAAGAGGCAAGTGTGATTAGAAGTTACTATAAATAGAAGGATTATCACGGGGTGGTCGGCCACTAGTGAAATTAGGTTTAGGGCACGGTGAGGGTTTGAGTGTGGGCTTCTTCTTATGCAAAGTAAAGGTCTAAACAAAGCCCCAGTTCAAATTAGGGTTTCCTACATAATATCTAAAGAGAAAATTATCAAACCAAAGTAATATCTAGATATTTCTCTACTTGTCATCTAGTAGGAAGGTTCTAACCTCAAGACTAATCTAGATTAGGCTAATCTTCTAGGTCAAGTCTCAACTAAATAAATAGCACATATTTAATTAATAAAAAAAAAATCAAAATCACGAAAAAGTCAAAATGACCAAAATGTCCTTAGGCAAAAAATGATAATTAATCCTGCTAATCACATGGTTAGGCTCTAGGTCAAGTAGTCTCTAGGTTTTCACTATCAACACATCAAATCACAAGTCACAGATTTGAATAGTTTTAAATTAATTAAAAATAACCAAAAATTATAACATGATTTAAATCTTATTATTAATTGATTAAAATTACAAAATTTTAAAATTACCCTCATTTTAGAAAAATGGGTGTTACAAGTCTACCCTCCTTAGAAAAATTTTGTCCTTGAAATTAAGATGTCGTATTCCTTCAAGGTCAAACCTCCAACAATCATAGTCTCATAATGGAAAACAAAACCTTTTTATTAATTTTTTATATATATTTTTGAAAGACTTAGATGAAATATAGAAGTAATATGTTTTAGAAATTATTCAAAATACTATCCGATAATCATACACGTCTATCCAGAATCATAATAATCAGAATCCTCGCCATATTAGTAAATATGACTATAAGGGATTCTAGATTTTATAACTGAGGCGACCTAGCCCATATGGTTTATCTCGGTAGAATATTAGATCAACAATGACACACCAAGATTCAAATTCATCAACGAGCAAGGAACAGATGGAATCAAATTTCAAGACAGATAAAATGAGGCAAATACGGAAATGGAATCGAGAAGAACGGAACCTACAATAAGCTCTCCTACTGCCTGTGTATCCTCAGCTGTCATGTCATAAGCTTGCCCCTGCTGACCCTCTCTAGCCTGCTGCTGGTGCTGCATGAATCTCTACGGCTGAGTCTGTAACGGTGGTCCCATCTACTGGCCCACCGGAGCCTTAGCGCCTGCTCCCTAAGCTGTCTGTCCCAAAGATTTTGGACAATACTTCAACTGATGATCTGATGCTCCACAGAGTAGGCACTTGCCTAGCCTCTTTCGGCATTCGCTCCAATCGTGCCCTGGTTTCTTACAGAAAGGGCAAATAATAATTTGATGCTGTCTAGGGGCTACTGCTGCCTCTGCTGCTGCTGCACCTGTCGAAAAGGTACATGGTCCTGAATATCAAACTGCTACTGATGGTATGACCTCTGCTGATACTGCTGCTAAAAATGAGCCCTCTTCGTCGGACCCGCACTGTTACTAGCTCCATGGGTATCCCGTGTCCTCTTCCCTTTCAGTTCGAGATCGTCCTCCGCTGCTATAGCTCCGATCAGAATTTGCTTGAAAGTGGCGTCGCAGCTGGTCTTGGTAAATGACTTGATCTCCTTGATCAAGCCCCTAAGGAACCTCCTTGCCTTCACGGCCTCAGTAACATCCTCCATAAATCTACCAAGACGGCAGAACTCTCCGGCGTACTCCTCGACGGTCTGGCTTCCCTGAACCAAACTCTCGAACTGTGTCTCTAAGTCACCGAGTGTTGTATCTGGAAAGAATTTCTCCTTGAAGAGCTTCTTGAAGGCTCCCCAAGTCTGACCCTTAGTGCCCACTCTAGGGTCTGTCTGATACCATGTAGGGGCTAAGTCCTGCATCTGGCTGCCCGTTGCCTCAATCTGAATCCCAACTGGTATCTCTGCGAGGCGATAAATCTTCTCAATGTGCTCAATCCAGTTTTCGGCATATATGATGCCCTCGGTACCTCTGAAGTCTCTGAGTCTTATTTTATGGAATGCCTGGATACCCGGGGTCCTCGGTTGATACTGTTGGCCTCCCTGCGACTGAGCAATCACCATCTCTACTGTCGTCCTGACCAGCTGGAGGGCATTGTCTATACCCTATCTGAAATCAGCAGACTGACGCTGCTGGTGCTGCAGCTAGGCCTCCATAATCCGTTGGAAGAAGGTAAATATCTGAGCCACATCCACTGTCCCTGAAGGTAGCTGCTGCTAAAACGTATCTGGGATGATGGGGGAAGGCCTCTGAAGAGGAGGAAGTGCACCTCCTAAAGCGGCAGAAACACCAAAATGTGAAGTGATGACGGGAGCTGTGGTCCCTTGGTCGAGCTGGACCAGTCGAGAGGTGGAAGACCTCTCAGCAGTATCCTCCTGGCCGAGACGATGAGATCGTGTCTCCATAACCATCCTGAAGACAAATCAAACAAGGAAATCAATACTGAGATGGAAGCAATATCATCAAAGGAGGACAGTTTATTTCAAGAGGAAGCAACTATCATCAAGAATTTAGATAGCAAGAATTTTAATAAAAGTTTTTCCTAAATGTGATTGAGTACCTCAAACTTATATCCTATATCCTACCACAGGCTGTAGTGATACTCTTGTTCAAGTATCACTACGAAATCACACTAGTTACGACTCTCGAGACCTGCATGGGCCACCACTAAAAATGTGTCACGACTCGCACCCGGTATAAGGGCACGAAAAGTGGGTACGTCCAGCCTACGTCAGAGTGTCGGCGGTAGAATGTTGTCCTAGGTCACAATCATCTAACAATATAAAGTATCTAAACAAGTATACTCTCCGAATGGAGGACAATCACAGAGGTACAACTCAATCACAAAGCTAAGATGGAAAAAGTACGATAAGATAGATATGAAATCTCAAAAGAGAAATACAACCAAAAGTAAAATAGTTCAAGTGTCTAAATGACACAAACAACAACAAGTCTCAACAACACAAATAAATACAACTCAAATCCACAAAGAAAATGACATGAAAATAAGATAAAAGTCTAGATATCTAACTAGACAAGGGTAGTATCCTCAGCAGCTGCCTGAACCTCCTGGGGATCCAGGTTGCAAGTGTAATCTAGGCATGCTCCGTAGTAGGTAGGGAAGAAGTCCATCTCATCCTCTGTAATATTTTCAATAGGTCTAGTCAGGACAGGAACGAGCACAAAACATCTCACACAGTTCATATCATGCAGGAAATATAAAACATGCAATAGAGTAATATACATGAAACGCTGAAGAAATGTACATGCAGTGTAAAAGAGAGATGTAATAAACTGGAAATATATAACTATAGAAGTAAGAATTATAAGTGACTAAATGATTTAGAGCACAAGATGGTTTATAATCGGCTTGGGTTGCACATGAATAATCTGAACCTTACATAAATCCCACAGTATCAATGAGAGCTATGGTACACATAGGAATCATAATAATCACATGAATAAGTAACAAAGTGCACATACGGGGATAAATCACATAACCATTTATACTCACCCCTACCCCCAATCAATACACAATGATCTGATCAAGTTACGTTACGCACATGAGGTTTGGTTATACATGAAGCACATGAGAAAACATGGCCAAACATGAGGACTCATGAAAGTACATGAGCATACATGAGTGCACATGAGAATACACGAATAACACGAAAGCAAAGAATATGTGATGTACATAAAACACATGACATAAAGTATCTGATGCGTCCGCAAAGGGGGATAACATCTCATGAAAAGATCCATATAGTACCAATCTGTGATAACAATGTGACAACATCAAGTAATGTAGTCTAGAGCAAGAATATAAGTCCTAGCAAGTATGAAACGATCAGAGAATATACTCGCCTGAGATCTGAATGTCTGTGAGAATATAAAGTCCGAATTGAGGTATCTGACTCCTATTTAGAGCAACACAAGTCATGATGTATCTACAATGGTAATAATGAAGTTAAGAATGCATCCTATATGATTTCTAGGTCATTCTAGGTACTTGGTCAACTCTGGTCAACTCTAAAGGTCAAACTAGGTCAAACTAGTTAAGGTTAAGTCAAACATGGTCAAATTAGTCTAGATTCTACTAAATTAGGTCTAACAAGTCAATTCTAGGTCTAAAACCAAACTACACTATAAAGCCTAGTCAACTAGCTATACTAAGCACAAGCCACACTATAGTCTAATACTATAGTCCAAACCAGCACACAAGATTAAGTATTATAGAGTACAACATATATATAAGTCACATTCACATTTACATTACATTGTATTGCAATTATATATATACAATATATATATATATATATATATATATATATAAATATATATATATATATATATATATATATATATATATATATATATATATATATATATATATATATATATAATATATATGTTAGGGTTATATACTAAAAACATCACTTTTGTAGTAACCTTATTTCTTTAAATTTTGAATGAGAATTATATGGAAAAATGTTTGCATATTGTATTTGTTGCAAGTGTTAATGCAAATGTTCGATATTCTATATTGTAGATAATATGGTGTGTGGTGTCACACAGAAGATCATATTATCAGTTCCCTATGGAGTATATAAATAGTTCACAACCTAGATGAACTTGGACAATCTATTGGAAAGGTTGCAGTGTAATCTGGTATTAGTCTATCTTGACTATAGGTTTACACTAGTTCACTTTGTGTGTATTGAACATGACCACTTGAGGTTGTTCTCTTTGTACTGACTACATAAGAGAACAAACGCCTCTGTTATTATGGATGCTTGTGCTCTTAATTCGGATATAATAACAAACATGTATATGCAATGTGCATTACTTTGACTCATGAAAGAGTGAGATTCATTACGGGTCAACAACCTCTATTAATTGGGTAATAACATTGTATGTATGATGGGCTATTGATTATAAATGGAATCCATGTCCCGATACATCGGATTGATGATGTCCCCTTAAGGAGTTCATAAGGATTGTCATGTAAACCTTGCAGGTGGATTATATCCGTCATGACAAATAAAGTTGAGTGGTACTACTTAAGGATAAAAAATGTCGAATCAATATAGTTGTCAGTAACTTAATTTGATCGACGGACATTCGATATCTTAACATGGTGAGCCAAACAAGCATATAATAAAAGGAGCCCATAAACATAATTTAGGAATAGAAAGGTAGTGCAACAATAGCTCATTAGTGGACCGAGCTACTGTTAATGGGCCTGGATTGTGTGTTCGGGTTGAACACGGGATATCCAGATCCGTTAGGAGGCCTAACCCTAATTTCTCCTCATGGTCCTGTCGTAGACTATATATATCCTCTATTGTCTGGCCGCCGAACTACTGATCAAAAATCTGAAGCTTTCTCTAAATTCGTGATTCTCGTAAGAAAAGAAAGAGAGGGCTGCCAAGGAGAAGAAAAGGTTGGGAGATCGTCGCCCACACGACGTCCAACTCGAAGAAGAAATACGTGCAGAAGATCTTGGGGTTGTCCGCTCGAGATTGCCAGGAATTACTTGTCTTCTTTCTGCCGCAGGTATAATTCGTGAACCCTAGTTTCCGCCTATGAAGGGTTAGAACACATATTAAATTTGTTTAACTTTCTATCGATCAATACGCACCCCAAAGTAAGGGTCCTAGGAATCCCCAGTTCCATCAATTGGTATCAGAACCACTTTGGATCTGCGTATTGATTGATACGCCCATGTTGTCCAATAAAACCTGCGCTGTGTAATAGTCGGTTGATGTAGATATGTTCTAACTCGGTTTTGCAGGCATCTTAGATCCAACTATTATGGTCCAATGCATGTTTTTGATTGTGTTATTTAAACCACAGATATGTCGTGGATGTTGTTGTTGCTGTGGATGTAATTAAATTCATGAGGGTTGATCGTGCTTATTATTTGAATTTTTCAATCTAGATTATGTGTGAACTCTTTCAGGAGGCATAGGATTGATGTAATTTTAATTTTTTTTGATCAATCGTAATGTCGGTGGTGGCCGTTTCTGACGTCGGACGAGATGCTGATTTTAAGCAGTCCAGAGGTAGACAAATGATTTTCGAACACCGAATATATCTGTCCAGCGCCAGATTTTGAATTCGGATAGTTGAGGACAGAGCAGGAAAGATGACCATAATAGTTGGATATTTTTATCTTATTTTTTGTCATTTTGCTTTTTCTGATTATACATGTTTATTATTGTATAGATGTTTTTTTTAAAAAACTAGGCCTACATTAATAATGGACAATATGGACATAATGTCAACTAGTAGAAAAACCCTCATTGTTAAATAACTAAGTGGGAGAGGATATTTATTTAGTATAAATTCTATGGTCTCCAATACTGGTTTATAGGTGATGTAATTATACTTGTGCGTTGGCTTTAGTACGTTCCTCCATATCGGATGAGTATAATTATGGATCACCAGTACAAACTTCCTTAGGGATAATTGTAGAAAGTTACCTAGTATGTGTTTACTTCTCCATCTGAAGGAACTCATTACAAGGTAATGGACTTAGTATTAAGTAATGGTATACAGTTAGATACAAATAATGGCATCCTTCCCATCGAAGTCACTGCTATTATTTGTATGACCAGAGCAAGACCAACATATTAATTTTATTTGTCATAAAGTTATGTTGACATGATAGTAAAATTAATAAAAAAAACCTACTTGAACAAAGTTGAATTTGTATACGTCTCCACTATCGTGGAATGCTAAATTCATGGTGTTCAAGGTGTTGGTAAATTTGTTATTATTATTTTGAGGGAATCCATATTTAATTAATTCAAAAAGTTTTTTTTTGCCCTACATAATTTTATTTATGTGATTCTTAGTATTTCAAAAATGGGTTCTTTCAGTCCACTTATGGTGATTCTTAAAGAAAATAAACTTACTGGACCTAATTATATTGACTGGAAACGTAATTTGGACATTATTCTGACTGCTGAGGAGTACAAATATGTACTTGTTGAGGAATGTCCATCTAAGCCTGATGGTAACTCTGATGAAGAGGTCAAAGAGGCTTATAAGAAGTGGAAAAAGGCAGATGAGATGGCGCGGTGTAACATTCTGGCAACTATGTCAAATGTACTGCAACATCAGCATCAGGCCATGGCCACATCTTATGACATGATGTATAACCTCAAGGAACACTTCGGACATCAGAGTAGAGCAGCTAGGCAGTTTGCTATGAAATGTTTGATGAATACAAAAATGGCCGAGGGTACATCAGTAAGGGATCATGTTCTCAAGATGATAGGTCATCTGAATGAGATGGAGATCCTTGGAGCTAAAATCGATAGAGAATCCCAGGTCGATATTATTCTCGAGACTCTGCCTAAAAGTTTTGACAATTTCTGCCTTAATTACAATATGAACAAAAGGTTGTATAGTTTGGCAGAACTTACAAAAGAGCTACAGGATGCTGAATCTCTCTTTAGGCAGAGTGGTCATGTTTTTGTTTCTGAAAAGGCTTCTACTTCTAAGCTAAAAGGCGGTAAGAAGAAGAATAACATTCAGAAACAAGCAAACTCAACAAAGAAGGGCATGGGACCTCAAGGCACGATGAAAAAGTCGAAAGGCAAATGTTTCAAGTGCAAAGGGTTAGGACATTGGAAGACTGATTGTCCACTTTTCAAAGAAGGGAACAAAGAAGATATATCTCATTTACTAGTAGTTGAAACATGTTTAGCGGTGTTATCTACCGGCACCTGGTGTGTAGATACATGAGCCTCTAATTATGTCTGCAATACATTGTAGGGGTTCCAGAAAACCAGACGGCTCAGTGATAGAGAGATATGCTTATTCATAGGTGATGCTACAAAAGTAGCGGTCGTTGCATTAGGAGATGTTACTTTATCTTTTGGTAGAAATAAGTCTTTGACATTGAAAGATTGTCTTTATGCACCTTCACTTAGAAGGAATTTAGTTTCTGTTTCTATATTAGTTAAGGATGGATATTCAGTTTATTTTAATGACAATATTGTTATTAGAAAGAATAAACATTTTATCTGTTCTGGTGCATTGGTTGATAATCTGTATGTCATTAATCCTATTTCGCCCACAATACAACTTATGAAAATGAATAATATGTCATCTAACTTAAATAAGAGAAAATAACCTTCTTATATGAACCAAACATATCTTTGGCACTTGCGATTGGGGCATATTAACCTAAGAAGGATTCAAAGACTGGTTAAAGATGGACCTTTGAGTTCATTGGAAGTGGAGGCACTACCAGTCTGTGAATCCTACTTGGAAGGTAAAATGACCAAAAGGCCTTATACGGCAAAGGGGTATAGGGCCAAAGATGTGTTGGAATTGGTTCATTCTAATTTGTATGGACGCATGACTATCCAAGCTAGAGGTGGTTTGAATATTTTGTCACATTTAATGACGATTATTCAATGTATGGATACATTTATTTGATGTGCCATAAGTCTGAGTGCTTTGAGAAATTCAAAGAGTACAAGGCTGAAATGGAGAAATATCATGGAAAATGTATCAAGTCATTACGATCAGATCGTGGTGGCGAGTACCTCTTTGGAGAGTCTAGGGATTATTTATCAGAGGTTAGGATTGCATCCCAATTGACTGCACCTGGAACGCCCCAGCAGAATGGTGTAGCCGAAAGAAGGAATAGAAGTCTTATGGAGATGGTTAGATCAATGATGAGTTATTCGGATTTACCAGATTCGTTTTGGGAATATGCCTTAGAGACTGCAGCTTATATTTTGAACTTAGTTCCTTCTAAGTCAGTACCTCTTACTCCAACAGAGCTTTGGATTGGGCGTAAGCCTAGTCTGAAACATGTTCACATTTGGGGTAGTCCACCACAAGTGCTGAATAGGAAAGCAGATAAGTTGGAATCTCGTACAGAAGTACGCTTGTTTGTAGGCTATCCAAGAGGAACGAAAGGAGGTTTATTTTATAGTCCTAAGGATCAGAAGGTCATTGTTAGCACTAATGCCCGATTCTTAGAGGAAGACTATGTGATGAACCATAAACCCACAAGTAGAGTTGTTCTAGAAGAACTGAGAGGTGAGACACCAAGTAATTCAGTACCAATAGTACAAAAGGATGAACCACAAATAACTGCATAACGTGTCACAAATGTTACACCACAACCGATAGTGCGTCGTCGTAGTGGGAGGGTTGTGATACAACCTGATAGATATATGTTCTTGGGAGAGTCGTCAGACTTCGTCCCTGAGGAAAAAGATTATGATTCCTGTACCTACAATGAAGCACTCCAAGATAAAGATACCGAGTCTTGGCAAAAAGTAATGATATCTAAAATAGAATCTATGGATTCTAATCAGGTCTGGAGCTTGTAGAACCACCCGTTGGTGTAAAAGCCATTGGATGCAAGTGGGTCTATAAGAGAAAAAGAGGATCAGACGGTAAGGTTGAAACCTTTAAAGCTCGGCTTGTAGCAAAAGATTTTACTCAAAGGGAGGGTATCGATTATGAGGAAACCTTTTCTCCAGTAGCCATGCTTAAGTCTATCCGAATTCTTTTATCTATTGCAGATCATCTCAATTATGAGATTTGGAAAATGGATGTCAAGACAGCTTTCCTTAATGGAAGTCTTGAGGAAGACATCTATATGAAGCAACCAAACGGGTTCATTGAAAAGGGCCAAGAGCATCTTGTTTGTAAGCTCAAGAAGTCCATTTATGGACTTAAGCAAGCTTCCAGATCTTGGAACATATGTTTTGATCAGGTGATAAACTTTTATAGATTTGATCAATATCAGGATGAATCATGTGTATACAGAAAGTGTGACAGAAACGTGGTGGTGTTCCTAGTACTTTATGTGGATGACATCTTGCTCATGGAAACAATATGAAGGTGTTATCTGATGTAAGGGTATGGTTATCCAAACATTTTGATATGAAGGACTTGGAAGAAGTAGGTCACAACCTTGGGATCAAAGTTCTATGAGATCGCAAGAAAAGGATGTTGGGCTTATCCCAAGCTTTCTATATCGATACTGTACTAACTCGTTTTAGTATGCAAAATTCTAATAAAGGTTCCTTACCTTTTAGACATGGAATTGCTCTATCAAAGGAGCAGTGTCCAAGGACACCTAAAGAGATAGAAAACATGAAAGTAGTTCCTTATGCTTCAGCAGTAGGAAGCTTAATGTATACAATGCTATGTACGAGACCAGACATCTGCTTTGCCGTAGGCATGGTCAGCAGATATCAGTCTAACCCAGGACAAGAGCACTGGACTACCGTAAAGCATATTTTGAAGTACCTGAAAAGGACTAAAGAGTATATACTAGTTTACCATGCAGATAGTTTAGTTCCCTTGGGGTATACAGACTCAGATTTTCAGTCAGATAGGGATTCTAGGAAATCTACATCAGGTTATGTGTTTACTTTGGAAGGTGGAGCCATTGTGTGGAGGAGTATCAAGCAAAAATGTATTGCTGATTCCACCATGGAAGTCGAGTATGTGGCAGCCTCTGAGGCAGCCAAAGAAGCGGTTTGGCACAGAAACTTTCTGTTGGACTTGGATGTGGTACCTAGTTTGCCTAAGTCTATTATACTTTATTGTGATCAGTTGCAAACTCGAAGGAACCACGAGCCTATAAGATAGGTAAGCACATTGAGCGCAAGTACCACCTGATACAAGATTTCGTAAAGAAAGAAAAAGTTGCTGTGATCAAGATAGCATCAGCCGACAACCTAGCTGATCCTTTTACAAAGAGCTTACCAGCTAAGACTTTTGATAGTCATGTTGAGGGAATGGGAGTCAGATGTGTAGCAGCATGGCTTTAAGTATAAGTGAGATATTTGTAACAGTATACTGAAAAGCAATGCTTTGAGTATAAGTAGAAGATTGTTAGGGTTATATACTAAAAGCATCACTTTTGTAGTAATCTTATTTCCTTAAATTTTGAATGAGAATTATATGGGCAAATGTTTGCATATTGTATTTGTTGCAAGTGTTAATGCAAATGTCTGATATTCTATATTGTAGATAATATGGTGTGTGGTGTCACACAGAAGATCATATTATCAGTTTCCTATGGAGTATAGAAATAGTTCACAACCTAGATGAACTTGGACAATCTATTGGAAAGGTTGTTGTGTAATCTGGTATTAGTCTATCTTGACTATAGGTTTACACTAGTACACTTTGTGTGTATTGAACATGACCACTTGAGGTTGTTCTCTTTGTACTGACTACATAAGAGAACAAACACCTCTGTTATTATGGATGCTTGTGCTCTTAATCCGGATATAATAACAGACATGTATATGCAGTGTGCGTTACTTTGACTCATGAAAGAGTGAGATTCATTATGGGTCAACAACCTCTATGAATTGGATAATAACATTGTATGTATGATGGGCTGTTGATTATAAATGGAATCCATGTCCCGATACATCGGGTTGATGATGTCCCCTTAAGGAGCTCATAAGGATTGTCATGTAAACCCTGCAGGTGGATTATATCCGACATGACAAATAAAGTTGAACGGTACTACTTAAGGATAAAAGATGTCGAATCAATATAGTTGTTAGTAACTTAATTTGATCGACGGACATTCGATATCTTAACATGGGGAGCCAAACGAGAATATAATAAAAGGAGCCCATAAACATAATTTGGAATTAGGGAGGTAGTACAACAATAGCTCATTAGTGGACCGAGCTATTTTTAATGGACCTGGATTGTGTGTTCGGGTTGAACACGGAATATCCAGATCCGTTCGGAGGCCTAACCCTAATTTCTCCTCATGGTCCCTATCATAGCCTATATATATCTTCTATTCTCTGGCCGCCAAACTAGTGATAAAAAATCTGAAGCTTTCTCTAAATTCGTAATTCACGTAAGGAGAGAAAGAGAGGGCTGCCAAGGAGAAGAAAAGATTGGGAGATCGTCGCCCACACGACATCCAAATCGAGGAAGGAATACGTGCAGAAGATCTTGGGGTCGTCCGCTCGAGATTGCCAGGAATTACTTGTCTTCTTTCCGCCGTAGGTATAATTCGTGAACCCTAGTTTCCGCCTATGAAGGGTTAGAACACGTATTAAATCTGTTTAACTTTCTATCGATCAATACGCACACCAAAGTAAGGGTCCTAGGAATATCCTGTTCCATGAATATATATATATATTTTTATTTATATATATATATATATATATACACACACACACACACACATATAGATAGATAGATAAAAGTAGGCAATATATATTAGGTTGTGTGTGTGTGAACATGAAATGTGTGTGTGTGTGTGAACAGAGATGTAAAGAAAAGGGTTTTAACATGTTAACAGTGAATCAATCTATAGCTAACACGTTATATATATATTTATATATATATGACATATCTATATTTATAGAGAGAGTCGAGTGTATGTGTTATACATGTGAAGTGTTTATGTGTGGTGTGGGTGTACATGCATAGCAGTAAAGGGGTTAACTCTGTAAACAACAAAGGGTTAATGTTTAGCTAATAGTGAACAACAAACATATTGCTAACTAATTCACATTCACATATATATATATATAAATATATATATATATATATATATATATATATATATATATATATATATATATATATATATATATATATATATATAACATACATTACTAAGTGAATACAAGTGTGCATACATATGAAGTGTGAAGACAGTGAACCATCACCCAAATCCCATGTAAACCCTCAATCTTAGGAAGCACATATACATTAACATCTCAGAACCTATATGAAAATCTTAGTAAAAAGCAGGTATATTACTGTACAGTACAGTATTTCATATATATGTATAAACATATACTATTTAAAGATCTCGAATTCAAATGAAACTTTACAAAATCAAACCCAAGTACAAAACCCAGTATACTACACATGTACAACACGTAATTTAACATGGTAATTTGACATTTAAACAAATTAAAATGCTTTAAAATATTAAAAACCCAATTCGAACACCCCAGGTATCAGAACATAGTATCCGAACAAACAAACCCCAAATTCATTTTAAAAACAAATTTAAACAACAAATTAACATGTACAGATGTGTCAAGCATATCATACGTGTCATGGGGGGTTTCGTGTCCACATAACTAGACACGAGGTGTCCAGGTGAAATAAAACACGCACAAACACGAACTGTAATAGACCGCGTCGTACAGACGTGTCGATGCCTCGTGGATACGATACAGCTCACGTAGAGCCATGTGTTCGTGTCCACACATAGCCCATGTGTAGGGCTACCCAATCGACATGACACGAGGTGTCCAAACTGTGTCTATATGCTGTACAACACACGTATCAGACGCGGAATCGCACATTTTCAGTCACAGTGCAAAATCGATCCACGAAGGATCCTGTGTCCGATACGACATGAGGGGCTACGAGACTCGAGGGTTGTGTTCGCAGACACTGCCCCCAAGTGTCCACCAAGTGTCAGCATCCCACGAGTCGTACCGTGTCCGTTGTGAGCCCCGAGCAGCATAATACTGGCGCGGGCTCGTGCGGGCATGTTCGTGTCCATTTTGGACGTGGACACGACACAGAATCGTGCTCAGAGTGTGTGATACATGTCTACCAAGTCTAGGGCTACGCATACATGTAATTATTTGCAGAAATTGAGGAGAAAATCTCTACTGTGGTATTTTGTCGAACACCTAGCATAGGACACTGATAAGTGTCCGATACGCACATCAAATCAACACCAATTCCTACCAAACTTGGTCTACAGCTAGGGGATACCTAGATGGATACAACTATGGAAAGAAATCAGAGTTTTAATCGGGTTTGTGTGTTTTACCTATTGATAGTAGATCTCAATAAAAAGCCCCCAAAAAAGATGCTTCTCTCCAAGTGCTATGACCAAGTGAGCTCCAAATCTTGCTAGCAAGCCTCCACTAGTGTCTCCAACCGAAATGAATCCTAATGCAAGAGAGTAGGCTCAATTTGGACTCAATTTGAATAAAGGGGGAGAATTTTAGGGAAGAACAAAGTTAGGGTTCTTAGTCGATATTGAAAATGGGCATGTGTGATTACAAGTTATTATAAATATGGGGATTATCAAGGGGTGGCCGGCCACTAGTGAAATTAGGGTTAGGTCATGGTGAGGGATTGAGTGTGGGCTTCTTCCTATGCAAAGTAAAGGTCCAAACAAAGCCCAAGTTTAAATTAGGGTTTCCTACATAATATCCAAAGATAAAATATGTAACCAAAGTAATATCTAGATATTTCTCAACTTGTCATATAGTAGGAAGGTTCTAACCTAGATTCTAACCTCAAGACTAATCTAGATTAGGCTAATCTTCTATGTCAAGTCTTAACTAAATAAATAGCACATATTTAATTAATAAAAAAAATTCAAAATCACCAAAAAGTCAAAAATGACCAAAATATCCTTAGGCAAAAAATGATAATTAATCATGCTAATCACATGGTTAGGCTCTAGGTCTAGTAGTCTCTAGGGTTTCACTATCAACACAACAAATCACAAGTCACAGATTTAAATAGTTTTAAATTAATTAAAAATTACCAAAAATTATAACATGATTTAAATCTCATTTTAATTGACTAAAATTACAAAATTTTAAAATTACCCTCATTTTAGAAAAGTAGGTGTTACAGTCCCTGTCCTGACTGGACCTGTTTAAAATATTACAGATAATACTGAGGATTTCTGCACAACCTACTATGGAGCCCATCTCGACGACACTTGTAAGTTGGACCTACAGGAGGATCCAGCTGTAGCTGAGGACATCATCCCTATTGCTTAGGCTAGATAGCTAGGCTGCTTCTCATATTTGTTGTCCTTGATTGTATTTTATGGATGTTGAGATGTAAGTGTCGTTAAGACACTTGGATTTATTTCCTTCTGTTTGTATTTCTTTTTTGAGATTTCGTATCTATCTTATCGTGCTATTTCCATCTTAGAATTGTGATTGAGTTGTATCTTCTGAGATTGTCCTTCATTCAGAGAGTATATCTTGTTATTCAGATTTTGATATTGTGTTAGATGGTTGTGACCTAGGACAGCGTTCTACCGCCGATACTGCGACGTAGGCTGGACGTACCTACGTACTCGTGTACCTACACCGGGTGTGGGTCGTGACACCTACTCATTATTAGTCAACTGACTGATCATGGTTATAGAATTAATTTTGTTAAAAATAATTGTTATTTTTATGACAAATCTTCTGGAATAATTTCCTTTGAGGGAATAAAAGAGGACAACATATATGTACTATATTTGTCAGAAAAGACTAACAGTATAGGGAAATGTTTATTCACAACTCAAGATGAAATCTGGATATGGCATAAGCGTCTTGGACATGCAAACATAGACACTATTGCAAGATTGTCCACCAAGAAACTGGCAGGAGGCTTACCTGAAATAACTTTCAAGAAAGACATGGTCTGTGCCGAATATGAAAAGAATAAGGCATCTAGACATCTTTTCAATCAATAAACGCTGTAAGTACCTCAAGACCCTTGCAATTACTTCATATGGACTTATTTGGACCAAGTAGAGTCACCAGACATGGCGGTAAGTTATATGCTTACGTGATAGTTGATGACTATTCATGATATACTTGGGTTTACTTTCTTGCAAATAAGAATGAGGCCATTTCTGAATTTGTGTCTTTTGTAAAAAGGTGCAAAATGAGAATCGATTCATGATTACTCGGATACGAAGTAATCATGGAAGAGAATTTGATAACCATGAGTTTAAATCATTTTGTGATTCAAATGGGTTACTCGGATATGAAGTGATCATTTTATAGAGAGGAAGAATAGAACTCTGTGTGATATGGCCATGGTTATGCTGAACCAGTATAATCTTCCAAAGTATTTTTGGGTAGAAACTGTCTATACAGCATGCCATGTATTGAATAGAGTTCTGATTAGACCCATCTCTAAAGAGACTCCTTATGAATTATGGTTTAATAGAACTCCTAACATCAGCTATTTCAAGGTCTTTGGTTGCAGATGTTTAATTTTAAATACAAAAGACAACTTGGAAAAGTTCGATAAAAAAGCTGATAAAGGCATATTTTTGGGATATGCTACAAAGAGTAAGGGCTACAGAGTTTTCAACAAGAGGTCACTAGTTGTTGAAGAGTCAATAAATGTCATATTCGATGAGCTAAACAGTCAATGCAATGACGATAGTGACAATAAGGAAGTAAAAATTCCCTCTAACAGAACACCGGAAGATATACTATCCACGTCCTATCTGGAAAGTCTGCCGAAACGAATGGAATTTATGCCAGACAATCCCGAAGAACTGGTAATAGGTGATGTATCAAGAGGTATAAGTACTTGCTCAAGCACAAGAGATTTAGTAATAGCTAATGTTGCATTTATTACCAAAATAGAACCCAAAAATATTTTAGAAGCTTTCATTGATGAATTTTATATTTCTGCTATGCAAGAGGAACTTAACCAATTTAAGCAAAATCAAGTTTGGAAACTCGTTCCCGGACCTATTGATCACTCGATTATTGGTACCAAGTGGGTGTTCCAAAATAAATTAGATGAGAATGGTTCAGTCACACGCAATAAAGCACGTCTAGTAGCTTAAGACTATAATCAAGAAGAAGGCATTGACTATGATGAGACATATGCTCCAATTGCTTGACTAGAGTCCATTCGTATGCTATGTGCTTTTGCAAGTTTTCATGGTTTCAAACTCTTTCAAATAGATGTCAAAAGTACTTTTCTAAATGGTTTTATAAAATAAGAAGTTTTTGTAAAATAACCTCCTGGCTTCGAAGATTTCAAAAATCCCGATCACGTATTCAAGCTTCGCAAGGCTCTCTATGGTCTCAAACAAGTAACTCATGCATGGTATGAGCACCTTAGTTCCTTCTTTCTTTAACACGGCTTTTCAAAAAGGAAGGTTGACTCAACTTTTTTTATAAAATCTTTGGATAAGAATATTTTTTTAGTACAAATATACGTAGATGACATAATTTTTGGATCAACAAATACGATGCTATGTAACGAGTTTGCTAAGTGTATGCAGAGTGAATTCAAAATGAGCATGATGGGAGAACTAACATTCTTCCTCGAACTACAAATCAAGCAGAGTTCACAAAGGATATTTATTAATCATGCAAAATATACAAAAGATTTGCTAAAGAAATTTGACATGGATCGTGTCAAACTAATTGGCACACCTATGGCAACATCTACAAAGCTTGATACAGATGAAAGTGGTACATTACCTGTCGTACGTAAGTACAGAGGTATGATTGGTTGTTTATTATACTTAACTGCTAGTCGTCCTGACATTATGTTCTCTTTAAGCTTATGTGCATGGTATCAGGCTTGCCCTAAAGAATCACATGTGACCACCGTTAAGCGTATCCTGCGATACCTTAAAAGAACTTTGACGACTGATCTTTGGTATTCCAAAACTGATTCGTTTGACTAGATAGGTTACTCGGACGCAGATTTTGTCGAATGAAAAGTTGATCGTAAAAGTACCAGTGGCACATGTCATTTTCTAGGAAAGTCCTTAGTCTCTTGGTCTTCTATGAAACAAAATTCTGTTGCACTATTAACAACTAAAGCTGAATATATAGCTGCAGGACGTTGTTGTGCACAAATTTTGTGGATGAAGAAAACCTTAGAAGACTATTGGTTATCATTTCATCATATCCCTATTTACTGTGATAACACTAGTTCCATTAATCTCACGAAGAACCCGATATGTCACTCTCGCACTAAACACATAGAAATTAGATATCATTTTCTTCGAGATCATGTTTTACAAGGTCATATTAATTTAGAATTTGTTGACACTGAACATCAACTAGCTGACATCTTCACTAAGCCCTTGGCTGAAGATCATTTTAACTTTATATAAATGGAATTAGAAATTTTAGATGTTGAAGTAATATAATTAAATATTATTAGTTAATACTCATGAATTTGTGGAAATCATTTTGGTTATAAGCCGAAAGGGCCCTTCTGTCACATAGGTGTAAATAGCTTGAAACGACATGGTATACTATTCTTTGGACTACAGGTAGCTGGGATCCGGCCCCTACAGCTAACCCGAAATATTCGATACGATTTATGTGTGATTAATTAATTCAATTAATTATTTATCTCAACATAATTATTTATAATTAATTTTTCCTTTATGTTAAAAGCTATCACACTCTTTCCAGCCTCTGTTCTGATTACTAGGTGACCGAACTCGGTCAGCATTCTGGCCGAACTCGTACTGAACTCGGTCTGGGTGAATTCAAACAGAAGTTGGACAACCGAGCCCCCACTTTATTTAAACCCTCAAACATCATCTTCATCCTCACCATAGCGTCCATAATTTGCCAAAAACCCTAGCCCTAACTTCTTGATTCTCCCTCCTCCAAGCTTTTCAAGCCTTCAAACTTTAGAATCGGAGCTATCTCAAAGTTCTTTTCAACTGGTTATCCTCAATTTCGGTATATTTTTATTCTCTCTACTCTTTTCAATTTTAATAGACCCTAAAAATTCCTATTTCTTCGAAAAAAAGGAAAGTCGATAAAGGTTTGTCCTCTACTCCTCGTGAGGCGGTCTTATTTTCTCTTTATACTCTATCAAAACCTGACAAAGATTTCTTTGATGAATTCATATTTGTGTCTCAAGAGGCATCAAATGAGTGGTTTAATGATTTTCAAAAAAAGAAAACTTTGTCTGGCTGCTCCTATCAATTTTATACTATTTTCTGATCATGTGAGCACTTTTAAATATCATCAGTTACTAGATTTTGTTCAATTTAGTTTTTTTATATGTGCCAATGCTATTCGTATGTTTTATTGCAACTTATCGGTCACTAACGAAAAATGAAATCAAAAGTTGGTAGAATCGATATTGAGTTTGATGCTGCTGACCTAGCTATCATTATTAACATTTCTAATACTATGGAAGTACTATTCGATATCACTTTTGTCCAATTTTTCAAAGGGACAACTTTTGACTCCTTTTGTGATTTGTTATATGAACCAAATCCTTGACCGAAAGGCACACTTCGCCCTAGGCATCTGAACAACTACTTCTATGATCTTCATAGAATGGTATTCTCCACCTTTATTCCAAAGAATACTGCCACTGATTAGATTTCCTATCTAGAGCTTTCAACTATCTTTTAACTCCGCTTTTATGTTCCCTTTAGTCTATCTAAGACTATCATTGCCACTATGGAATAGTGTTGCAAGAAATAGAGACGTCTTCTATATGCGATGTATCTTCCGTCCATATTTTAGACTTGAGGATTGTGGACATGATGCTACTCCTGCCTATCTTTATGAGCATCATCGTTCTGCTCCTACTCCTACTGTTCAGGCACCACCTCCTCCAGTTGACCCATTAGCTGCTGACACTCATCCTACTCATCCACCTGGTGGCGTTACCCTTGAGTCACTTCAGACTCTCATGATGGATCAGTTTTGCTCCATAGATTTCCGTACCACCCTCCAGCTCCAGGCTATATCCAACTCTATATGGGATATGTCATACAATCTTGCTCAAAACCCTAGTGGACCCATCCCTATAGTTCGTGATCCTACCAGACTTGGATATCAGATTGATGATCCAGAGACTCAGCGCTACTTTGACCCTGCTGTTGTCCGATATGATCCCAACCGTTCTATTGAGACCGGTCCTTCCAGAGCTGCTGCTGATGATAATGATGAGGATGACGATTGAGGATATGTTTTCCTCGTGATAGTTCACCACTAGTTATGTTTTTTTAATTTTCCTTTGTGTGACTTTGTATTAGTGATAAATGCTTCTTTCAAGCATTATCAGTTTTACTATATTATCAGTGATGTATGAACTTTATTTCAGTCTATGCTAGTATTTCCTACTTTCAGCACTATGCATTCTCTTATTTTGTTAAATATTATGCTATAATCTTGACTGTGCTGAGTATTACTGGTTTAATCACATCATCTTTTCTTATGTGACAAAACGGGGGAGTAGATAGATACTTAAATGCAGAAATGCTGTATGTTGATTACATATGATTATTATTTTATCAAGACTAAAATTGTTGTTTGGAGATTTTTTTTAAACTTTAAAGATTCAGTGATATGTTTTATTACGAGGGAGTAACAAAGACTTAACTGCATATTACGGGAGAGCAACTCTATTGTACCAATATTGACGGCCAAAACTAGTACCGTACCGAGCTGAACTTATTCTTAAGTATCAATCGTAGTTTTGTCAAATAATCAAAATGGGGGAGATTGCTGGACCATTAAGCCAGAGTCAAACCGATTTTGATAATTGTCCTAAACTCCGAATTTGATATTAAAAGAAACCGAAGATTGCAGTTCTCCATCCACTGAGTTTTTCACATTTATTCTGTATTTTTCTTTTATTGAGTCTAGATTATATTGTGAGTTGGGATCATTGGCATTTAGAAATTTCAATCCTAAAACCTATCTTTGTTTTAGACCCAAACCAAAGTTCTTTCCTGACCCAAACTAAACCCACATCCAAAATCTTAACCCCGATCAGGTTGACCAGGATCCCTGGTAGCCGAACTCGGCCAGAGTTCTAACTAGACTCGGACCAAACTCGGTCACCAGAGGTCACTCCTGGTTAGCAGCTTTACCAATTCTTTTGCATCACCAACGTTCAAATTCATGAACGTTAGACTACAGAGTTCTTCATATTCTCTATCTATTTCTAAGCTTTCTATTCAAGTTACAAAGCTTCAATCTTCAATTCTCTAAGTCAACCCGATACTTCTAGTGCCGGTGGTTTTCGATTATGAGTGTTCGAGTTGTACAAAGCTTGGCATATAAAAGCTTTTCTCAGAAAGGTGTTATTGAAGTTTGATCATGGACTTCGGATAAAAACAAGGCGGTGTTGAAGTTGGCGTGTTCCTCGGGGTAAAGCACATGATGTAATCTCTATTCAAAATATTGGATTATAGCGAGCAAGAGTTCTCGTGAACTGGACTAGTCGTCTCAGAGGGAAACCTGTATAAACCTGATGTGTCTGCGTATTGTTTTCATGCCTCACTATTTACTGCTTTACTCATATTTTAATTTGATTGATTATTTGCTTCACTTGCTTAGAATTTTTTAAGTGTCAATTTTTTTTGCACTCTATTCACCCCCCTCTCGAGGTGCCATCGATCCTACATAGAGGACTTTGGTCCTACATATTACAGACCTGGAGTAGATAAGGACTATGCCCAAGAGCTTCCTTTGGAGCTGGTGCCCCTTGAGGATGCACCACCAGTAGTGCCTTATCTAGTAGCTAGGATTACTGGATTTGTCTCTAGTTTATGAGACTTGGGATGCTATATTCATTTGTGACATGTACTTATTGAGATATTAGACTCTTGTGGATTCGTGTTATGCTACTAGACTTTTCTTGTTTATCATTTCATATCTTATTATCATTTCGTGCCTTTATCTTCCTTTAGTTATCTGTGATTAATTATGAGATTCTAGATATTATATTGTCCTCCTTTTGGAGATGGGATTATTATTGACAGTTTATGACTTATATATTCTCAGACTTGTTAGATAGCACTGTTGACCTAAACAGAGTTCTACTACCAAAGTTGTAACGTAGGCTGGACGTATCCACGTACTCGAGCCGCTATACCGGGTGTGGGTCGTGACATTATTACTACGAGCTTTGATCCGAAGGGCTAGCCGACTTCACTAACGGAATGGAAATAAACTTGGAAATCCATGCTTTACAATTCGAACAGACTTCTAACTGTGATATCAATTGGCACTAAAAGGCTTGGGAGTTCTTCTTGGGAATCGGAAGATGAAGTAGCTTTGAATGTAATAGATTCGCAAATGAAGAATGAGTGAGTATATATGATGGATTCAATGCCTATTTATAATTCGGCCTGAACTCGACTGTCTAACATTCTGTATTTTCAAAGTTGGAGACCAGTTCTTCCGCAGGGAAAGATTATCATGCCCAGTTCCAAAAATACATAAGAACCGAAGACATGAGCATGCCAGTTGTACAACTAGAATAAGTATTCCCAATTTAATGGACTTATCCTAATCGTAGTACACTGAATAGTATACTAACATATGCTAACTAATCTATATCTCAACTATATCTCAATCCACAATAATAAACAAAATTAAGAAAAAACGATATATGTCATGGTTTGCAGCCCATTAGCATATATGTTTGGAATGGACCCGAAGAATAATAGAGGTCCAGTAAAGCTAGACTATAACAACAAAGATAAATAAATAGTACACTGGAAGCAAAAGTGATAATAAGAAATACTACCAACACTACCTGAATCTTACATAACACATCACGATAACTTCATGCCAGAAGTCTGCTAACACCTGGAAAGATCACCAGGTCCTCAGAGAGATGTAATAAGATACAACAACTAGCCACAATATGAACAGTAAAAGAAATATACGTGAACATGAATATAACTGACTTGGTAAACTATCCATCTAAGTATAATGCACTTGAAGACTACTTTGGTACGTATAAGTATAGGAAGGAATAAAGCATAGCATCTGCTAGAGGATTATGTATATATAGTAGCATACATCCCGACCGTGTTCTGTTGTGCAGTCAACGGCCGCTGCAGGATATATACTCTAGCAATACACCCATAATCGGGAAACTATGAATCCATAACCGGGCAACTATGAGGCTAAAAAGGAGGCTATCTCATAAGCCTACTAATAGTCTTCCCTGCCCAGGAGTAGTACAAGATCATGTCTATGACTCGCACAACTCGTATCTCACATACAAGTTCTCTAACTAACACAACTAGTCATATATGATCCGTCACACGAACCCCTTGTACCATCCAAGAACAGGGTGTATGCCAATACCAATGTAACTCTCACTCCAAGTGTTGTGTCATGAGTCATGTACAAGTCATATAAGTCATTGAAAAATAACTTTAACACGAAAAAGTCTACTAGCACGCTAGGTCACACACACCCCTACTATATGTCATCAATGGCATCATCGACGGCACCCAAGTCACACATGGACGCTCTCCTAAGACATCTATTCCTAACACACAACAACACTTCCATGTATAATAGAAAATAAAATAAGATCACAGTTGCGCGATATCTTGCCTGAAATCACCGCGAGAGTGTAGATTATGGATCCAACTCCAACTTCTACTGTCTCAATCTCATGAACTCCTATAATAATAATAATAATAACTAATATTAATAACCACACCTCATTATTATTACCATATACCATATATACATATATTTATCATTCATAGGGTTAACTAATCTATATATTAGTCATAATTAACTAACTAGTCATAATGTTCCTTCTAGGGCTAACAAAATCTCATAAATTATATGTGTAAATTATTTAGTATTAATTTTGAAATAAATCTTTAAAATTCTGGACATATATTTTATATAATTATTATTGCATAAAAACTATTTAGAAATCATCTCATGACCAAACTAGTATCCACATTGATAAATCAACGTTATTAGAACTTGTTTAACCATAAATAAAATAACATTAATATTATAAAATAAATGATAACAATTATTTAAATTATCAAATATTCATGATCATAAGTTAAGGATCAATAATATTGAGCATTGGATGCACAAAAAATATTTTTTGGACTTACAAGATGGTAATTTCGATAGTTCTTTTAACGGCATAACTTCCCCTTCAAAGATGTAAGGATTTATGTATCAAAATAGCAAAATTATGAAAAAGTAATTGAATTATATTATACATAATCGAATTATGGTTATTTTTATATATATGATATTAATGGTAAAAGTACTCTAAGTAGATCAAAACCTCCATATACCAAATAGTGTCAGTTCTGGACACCCTTTTGTAAAACGGGTGCGCCAACCAATCTAGAAAGTATTTGGACATAAAATTTTATATGAAAGTAGTAAACACATAGTGGAATCCAGAATTTTTGGTCCCATGAAGTTTCGATGTCTATAAGTAGAGAAAGTAAAGTTACAAGATGGTATATCTGCTGTAATTTTTGGCCAACAAGGTAGAGGTGTCTTTGGACGGCTGTTGCGGCTTGTAGGAGCTGATTTAGGTGATTGTCGGCCTTGGGAAGGTAGAGGGGGTCTTGGAAACATCGTGGTTGAGGTGGTAGGGCTGGAGGTGGTCGACAAGGGCTCCAAATAGTAGCACAAAAGAGAGGAGCATCAGCAGCAGTTCGGCAATAGTAGGGTTGGGTTTTAGGGTTTCTGGAGAGGGTTTTTGGGTAGGTTAGTATGTTATATAGGTAGGGTTGCTGGGGGGTCAGTTATAGGCTGTTCTAGTGTGGGTAGGGCTAAGTTTTGATGGGTTTTGGAGTCAATATTTAAGAGGGATTGGCACAAGAATATACAAGTTTCCAAATATAGAAACTTGGATTTATTGAGTTTCCTTGTTGGAGTTTAACCCAATAACTACTCAAATAAACATGAAATAAAAAACTAGGATGACCTTATCTATATGGGGATGACCCTAACAAGTCCCCCACAACTTGTTAGATAAGTTTAGGCTCGGTAAATATTATCGGAATTGAAAATAGGCTCTTAAAGTCACATAAGGTGTCTTATGTGCCATTTGCATTTAAATGGCACATGGGGCCTCAATTGAGTGGGACACCCTAGATAAGTATGTAGTAGGCTAAAAAATAGTCGAAATCATATATTAGATCGTTTAGGTTGGATTGATGTCGAGTCCGTAATTCAAGTTGGATGTTACGGCAAGTCTCACGGTAGACAACTTCTTGGCCAAATTTGACCCCGAAGTTGTGCGATGCAAATAGAATACAAAAAGACATATTTGAGTGGGACATAATATTCCAAATCAAAGATAAGCTTGTTTAGGTCAAAACTCATGAAGGAAGTTTCTAGAGTTTGGCAATTCTTGTGCTCCAAAAATCAAAAGTACAAAAGAGTATATATTATGATCACAAATAATAGTGGGAAAAAAAATCTACAAATAACTATATTAATCAAAATAATAAAAATAAAATAACTCTAAGATCCAAGGAGCTTACAACCTACCTACCTTTTATCCTCGAAATTAGACATACCATAATATACAACACATAATATTAGTAATAATGTCTAATCAACGCCACAGTCCCAGCTTCTTCTTGTAATCCTTCTGAAAATGTACAATCTTGTCGCCAAAGTGACTAATCAGGAGCTCCTTTATCTAGAATGGCACGACCCTATGCTGAAGATGTACTCTTGGATGTCTGATCGATCCTCTAGGCTGTCCTCGAAATTACATTTAAAGCATGCATAAATGAAACTATTTAAACATAATTTCTAGAGGACCCTTATACAAATGGGATCCTAAGTTTACATGATCTACTATAAACTAAAGCACACATAGTTCTCGATACTTCCTAACTAATATGATGACAACACAAAAATTAGGGTTTGGAATGGCATAACTTTCTATAAAGAATACAAAGCTTAGGTATTGTAAGGAGTCATAATTACCATTATGGTGCTATTAGTTAATGACTCTATAAGAAAAGTTTTATTAATTCCACATTATTCCTACATATAGGCCATGTCTTCCACAAGATAAAAAAATATTACTCTACTCCTTTAAACTATCGACATGCTAGACATTTTCTACAAGCGCCCCTAACCATCTTATACCTATCTGCGATGTATAGGTCAAGGCTGAGCTAAACAGATAAACACCTATTGGTAAATTTTCTAGCCTTGATTATTTTTAAAGTCATTTTAAGGCTAGTTTTACTATGTTTAGGGATTATCGTCTAATCTAACTCAGATTTGCCTACTCTGTCTCATACTGTTAGGTCACATATCATCCTAACATTATCATTTGATAATAAGTTCTCTAGCGACATATCTTACGAAAACGTAGAACGATCTTAGGTTTTCGGATGATCCATCCATCTAAGGGACGAACTCCGACCCATACCAAAGTATAGGCAACCTATCAAGGTTTTCTAAGAAGGGGACTAACTATTCTCGAAAGTTATGTTCTAACTTATGCTACCTTAAAGATCATAGGTCCCAACTCCAACCAGTTTACCCACCTCGATGGCCTGGTTGTCCTTCAAATGCCGATTTTAACAACATGGTGTTACCATTTAGAATGTAGTCATATAGGTCCTAGCTGTCCTCGATCCTTTTTTGTTATTCCCCTATATGTTATATTGCTCCTACGATTCCTCTCTCTTTATACCCCGATGTATATCTTATTCCTACACAAAATTTTAACTACAAGTTATTTAAAATCCCCAACTAACCTGTATCGATAAAGGGTCTAACATATCTGTGACTTACTAGTCTTCTTAAGATAAGATTTTCTACTCTACTCTCAAGTCCTTAACTATGGCTAACCACAAAAGATTACAACCGATCCTTAAACTTAAACAACCCTTAACTCTACACTATACTCCTATAAGCTATATATCAAATTAATAGCGGTATAATCAATAATCTATTCTTCCTAACTATCAACATGTTATACAATTCTTACAAGCATGCCTAACCCTCTTACGCTTTGCCTCCCGATAAAGGTCGAGGCTGGGTTAAAGAAATTCTTAAGTCTAATAACCTTGACATAATATACCCTATTGGTCACTTTCTAGTCTTGGTTTCTAATAGGTCATTTTAAGGCATGTCTCAACAAATTTACAGATGGTTGTCTAGTCTATCTCAAATCTACCTTCTTCATTCTATATCATTAGATCATATATGACTCTAATATTATCAATCCTTAAGATAATCTATCTAGAGTAGGTCGTTCAGGCTACTTATCAAAGAAAATTTTCTTCCCCCTAACCTATACATTATATTCAAGATTCCTGTATCTTCCATGTAAAATTTCTCAAAATCCAATACAATAAACTTCAATAATAAGTTTTGATCTAGCCATGAACATCACTATAACGCTCCAGTCCCAAAATACATAGGACCAAGTACGTGAACATGCCAGTTGCACATATACGAAGAATACTCCAATATATGGAATCCGCGCCGTATACGTACATAAGCTGTATATAAAATAATCACAGGCCAGAATAATATAATCTAATCTCATCACAACTCAACATGGAAGATAATAGAGTCCAGATAATAAATGAGTGTATCAAAAGATAGCCGGGTGGACATACCCACTCCAAATAGCTATGAAAAATAGTCTCACAAGATCGGAGTCCAACTTCCGCAAAATAGAAAGAAAAGAGATGTAAAAATATCCACTAATATCTTAATAAATGAATAGACTATGGATCAGCAGGAGATGCCTTGTCATCAATATAGGATGGATCTAGTGTCGCTCCGTAATCCTGCAAAAACTCATCTAACCCTGGATAGATAACCCGGTCCTCAGTGGGACGTAACAAGATACAAGAAAACACCATGCCATATAAACTGTGATATATAAATAAGAAAAAAGGGATACATGTAATATGGTTCCTGACCATTCTACTATAAATATGCAGTTGAGATACAATCCTTCAATGCATGAGCCCTGGCTGAATATTGGATCCGGTATTGTCCGCTCTTGGGCACCAGTGACCAAGCGCATAACGTCAGTGGCCAACCTGAGTGGATAATCATACCCGTATCTCCATCGGAGCTTCCGGGTTACAAGGATAAGTGTAATAGAAGGCCATACGTCAGGTATTGTTCTCCCCACCCAAGGCCTAGTATCGTCATCTCCATGACCAATAAAACCTCTGTAACTGCCAAGTCTTCTAGTATGCAATTCTATTGGCAGTTATTCGTATCAGTCGCACGCTCCGTACGTATCAGTGGCCAGCCGACTACGCAGGTACGTGTCCTACATGTGACTCACAACACGTAATAAAGCAAGTGTCAAGGCCGTATGAGGTATACCAATACCTCATCATCAATGGGTGGTCACTAGGCTAAGTCCATGCAAGAGTAATAAACAAAAGCAAGAAAATGACCGATAGAGTCGCTTGCACCCAAGTATGACTTGGACGCACAATTTTAGTATAGTAAAAATATTAAAAATGTTGAAAATAAATAACAAAAAATAATAATATGTAAATCACAGAGAAGATGGCAAGGTATCTTGCCTGACAGTACGAAAATAGCAATTCCAAACAATCAGTCACGTCAGCAATAAACCTCAAAGTCCACGAACGGCTTCGAATGCTGAAACAAATATCAAGAATATTCCAGATGTAAAAGATATATCTAGGAAATGCTTGTCCAAAAGTCTAATTCTGGAATAGGGGCAAAATCATAATTTCGGGTTAAAATAATGTCCGCCGTTGGACTCGTTTGCACCGAAATGCATGCCAATGTCTACAGTCTCTAAAGTCGTCAAACTACATATCTATGGATCCGGTTTGAGGGGATGAACCCAACGGTATGTCCAATTTTGTATTTTGATGAGCCGTGCACAATTTTGCCCGTTGGATCGGGTTGCAGGCCCGCCAAATTGGCGTCCCGATCAACCTTCTCAGAATCAGGCCAAACTTCGCATACAAGACTAGAATTTTGATCTGGTCTTGCTGGCGTAAGTTTTGTCTCGATACGACGAACATACACGAAGTTATGGTCAAGTTTGCAAAAGGTTGATACAGGGGTATCTCGATGGATACGTACTGATTTCGTCGTGCACGTGTATCAAAATCGAGTTTCATCAGTTCCCACACGTCGGCAACATCCATGTGCGTCTTTCGATGCATATAGTGCATGACAACATCGCCCAGTTTGTCGGGGCGCACGCCGTATCGAAAAAATTTCTAAGTTTTTAATGTTTTTAACCCAGTTTTTCACCTAACTTTAATGACGGATATAATCTTGCATAGTAATCAATATGTGAAACTAAAAGCTTCTTTTTTAATCTCGGTTATATTGACTTTAACTATGTGAAGTTGGTTTTCGAAATTACACCCTGGTTTGGTCGATATCGGTCGTCCAAGTTGTGGGTTGGGACTGCCAAGCATAGTTCAGTTAATATGGTTTTTCCTCGATTTTCGAGTATTTTTCTATCGATTCTATTTGATACTAGATACAGGGATTAAAGATGGTTATAAGGTCACTCGATAGGATTTAATGAATCAAAAAACGATTGAGTATTAATAAAGAAATCATTATTCAAAGGTATATACCTTGCAGTCAAACACAGGGGGATTGGCCCTGCTCGCGGTCGGCCTGGGGTAGCTGGCGGTGATCAACGGCGGCTGCAGGCGATCGGTGGGGGTGCGCGTGGTGTAGGGTCGTGCTAGAGTCGAACCTCGGTGTGGGAGCGAAGGTTCGATGCAATTTCTCGATGAATTTCTAGGGTTCGATTTTAAAGTATTTGTTTTTATAGTGTATTTGAATTCCAATTGAGATTCGGGTTGGATGATAGGATTTAGTTCGATTCAAGGCTGGATAGGAGTATAGTGGTAGAGAATCTTGTTAGGATCGTATTGCAATTTATTTGAACGGATTTGGTTCTAGATTTGGTGAGTTTCGAATTTTTGAAACTCAAGAGACTGTCTTTTACGCGGGTTTGGCCGAGCTTTTTCTTGGGTTGGGGGAGAACGGGAACAGTACAAGCACTGTTCTAATATAGTATTGTTCTTTTTTTTTGCTTTTCTATATATGTTATATATATATATATATTTTATATACATCTAAGTATATAAATTACCTAAGGAATATAAACTAGATAAAAATTGCTCGAAAATTTCTAAAAAAATAATAAAAAATATTATAACTAATATAACAGGTATACTTTTATTGTAGAAATTTGTACAAGTTTAAGCATCCATATATATATATATATTAACTAAATAAAATAATAAATTAATATTACTAACTATTATAAAAATTAAGCTTCCAAAATACATAAAATAAATATGGGGGTTTACATCCTACCCAATATGAAGAAATTTCGTCCTCGAAATTAAAACTAACGCGTGGGGGGGGGGGTATGCAATGCAATGCCATAAAAAGGATCTAAAATACAAATGTACCTTGGTTTTCGAACAAATGCGGATAACAATTTCGGATGTCATCCTCGCGCTCCCAAGTAGATTCTCCTGGCGAGTGATGCTTCCATGCCATGCGAACCAATGTTAAAGATTGATTCCACAACATCTTCACTCAACGATCAAGGAATTCTAACGGTTGCTCTTCGTACGACAAGCTCGGTCCAACTGTGATCTCGGAGTGATCAAGCACTTGATTGTTGTCTGCCACGTACCTCCTCAGCTGAGACATGTGGAATAGGTCATGTACTCCCTCTAGTGACGGTGGCAAGGCCAATCTATAAGCAACTTCTCCAACACGTTTCAATATATCGAAAGTACTGATGTATCTTGGACTCAACTTGCCACGTCCTCCGAATCGAATCGTGCCTCTAGTGGGGGATATTTTCAAGAAAACGTGGTCGCCTTCTTTGAATTCCAAAGGTCGACGACTATTATCTGCCCACTGCTTCTATCGATCCTGCGCTGCTCGCAGGTGGTCTTGTACCTTCTTGGCCTTCTCCACTGTGCTCAAAACCAACCCAGATCCTAATATATGTTGCTCTTTGATGTCGCTCCAATAGACAGGAGATCGATACTTCCTACCATACAATGCTTCAAACGGAGCTATCTGGATGCTCACTTGATAGCTATTGTTGTAGGAAAACTCTACAAGATGAAGGTGGTCCTCTCATGATCCGCCAAAGTCGAGCATGCAAGCTCTCAACATATCTTTTAGCGTCTGAATAGTATGCTCTGACTGGCCGTCTGTCTGCAGATGGTATGCCGTGCTAAACATCAAATGTGTACCCAAACTTTCTTGCATACTCCTCCAAAAGTGCAAGGTGAACCATGAGTCACGGTCCAACACGATGCTAACTGGTACGCCGTGTAGCTTCACTATTTGCTTCATATACATATTCCCCAAAAATTTTGTGGACTGTCCCACTCTAAAAGGTAATAAATAGGCCGATTTTGTAAGTCTATCAACAATCACCGATACCGCATCACGTCCACTAGGAGTCTAAGGAAATCATGTAACGAAGTCCATAGTAATGTGTCCCCACTTCCACTCGGGAATGGGTAGCAGCTGCAATAATCCGGCCATCCTCTGGTGCTCGGCCTTCACTTGTTGGCATGCCAAACACTTGGCCATGAAACGAGCAATCTCTTGCTTCATTCTGTGCCCCCAATAATATTGCCGTAAGTCCTGGTACATCTTAGTTCCTCCGGGATGGATAGAGTAAGCCGAACTGTGTTCTTCCGTCATTAACTCTTGCCATAACTCTCCATTAGGAACATAAATATGATAACCACATCGCAATGTCCCATCAAAATAAATCCACAATCCCGTCTGATCTCCTGCTTTAGTCTTTTCTCTAAGCCGTCGAAATCTAGCATCCGTGGACAATGCCGCCTTGATCCTCTCTACTAATGATGATTGCATTTGGAGATTGGCTAATACGCCATCTACTCCAGGCAATACTACCTCAATACCAAGCTGCTGCAGGTCTCTAATCAACTCCTTCTGCGTAGTCAAGAAGTGTGCCATGGGCTTACGGCTTAATGTGTCTGCCACGACATTAGCCTTGTCCGGATGATAATGTAGCTCGATCTCGTAATCCTTCATCAACTCCAACCGACGTCGCTGTCGTATATTCAACTCTTTTTGTGTGAACACGTACTTGAGGCTCTTATGATCAGTGTAGATATCAACCTTCTCGCCGTACAAGTAGTGTCTCCATAGCTTCAAAGCAAAGATAACCGCTGCGAGCTCTAGATCGTGGGTCGGATAATTCTTCTCATGCACCCTCAACTGTCTCAATGCCTACGCTATTACATGACCATGCTACATCAATACGCATCATAATCCCTTTTCGGATGCATTGCTGTAGATCATATATCCTCCCGGTCCTGATGGTAGTGCCAAGATAGGTGCAGTGGTCAAGTGCTTCTTCAATTCATCAAAAGCGGCTTGACACTCATCTGTCCATACAAACTCCTGATCCTTACAAGTGAGTCGAGTCATAAGCTCAGCTATTCGAAAGAAATCTTCTACGAACCTTCGGTAATAACCCGCAAGTCCAAGAAAACTTCTCACCTCGGAAGCTGATGTAGGAGCGGGCCATGCCTTGACTGCTGTGATCTTCTTCGGATCTACTGATATGCCGTCTCCAGTGACGATATGTCCAAGAAATGATTCCTCCTTGAAAAAGAAATCACACTTGCTAAGCTTCACAAAAAGTTGCTTATTCCTCAAGGTCCCTAAAATAATCCGTAGATGCTGCTCATGCTCCTCTTGGCTCTTAGAGTAAATCACGATATCATCTATGAAGATGACTACAAATTTGTCTAAATACTGGTGAAAGATCTTGTTCATTAAGTTCGTGACAACTGCGGGAGCATTGGTCAAACTGAATGTGTCACGACCCGCACCCAATGTAAGGGTACGAGAAGTGGGTACGTCCAGTCTACGTCGCAGTGTCGGCTGTAGAACGCTGTCCTAGGTCACATACATCTAACAATTATAAGGTACCAGTACAATATATACGCTCCGAATGGAGGATAATATAGAAATATACAATTTAATCACAGCTAAGGTAGAAAGTACGATAAGATAGATAGATAAGATCTGAATCCACAATGAAATACAAGATAAGAGAGAGAATCTAAGTGTCTAAGATAACAACTCCACAATATCCAGAGTAACAAAATCCCTAAATAAATACAAGTGTATCCAAACAAGACAAGATAATAACTAAGATACTGGTCTAGCTAACTAGCCTAGACTACTGGGGTAATGTCCTCTGCAAGTGCTGGGTCCTCCTGGGAGTCCAGCTCACATGTGTCATCTAGGTTTGCTCCATAGTATGTAGGATATAACTCCTCAATGTCATCTATAATATTTTCAACAGGTCCTATCAGGACGGGAGCAAGCACAATACATCTCACGCAGTTCATAATATGACAGAATATATAAATATGCAATAGAGTAAGATACATGAAACACTGAAGAATATACATGAAGTAAAAGAGATGATTGTAAGGAAATATCTACTATAAGTAAAGAAGTAAAAAATAAACTAGTGATTTAGAGTACAAGATAGACATGTGAACGGCTTAAATTTGCACATGAGTAATCTAAGAGTTTGTACATGAGTATAATACTTTGGAATTATTCACATGACCATTTATACTCCCACGTACCCCAATCAATACACAAGGATCCAGACAGATTATGTTATTGCACATGATATCACATGAAGGCCCATAAATGGGTGCACATGAATGTATACATGGGGGCTCTACGAACATGAGAGTACATGAATCACAAGAGTGCACATGAATGGTGAAAGCACCGGAGTACATGATGAAAGTGAAACGTACATGACATACTGTAACTCAATGCTCCCGAGGGGGGATAACATCTCATAAAGGGATCCATATAGTACCAATCCGTGTTAACAACGTGACAGCATCAAGTAAGTAATCTAGAGCGTAAATATAAATCCTATCAAGTATGAAACGGTCAGAGAATGTACTCACCTGATATCCTGAGTATCTGAAGTGAAATACTGTCTGAGGAGAGGTGTCTGGCTCCTATTTAGAATAGCACAAGTCACAACATATCCAAAATGGTAAAATAGGACACTATAATACATTTTACTTGATGTTTGGGTCAATCTAGGCTAAAGTCAACCTTTGGTCAACTCTAGTCAACTATACTAGTCAAACTAGGTCAACTAGGTCAAATCATAACCCAAACAAGTCTCACTAAGCCTAACCATGTCTATCCTAGCATTCACATACCATCATAATGCTATACAAGCTATCAACACACAATCCCATGTATATACATACCCATATACACATAATGTATACATAGGCTTAAATATAGGAAACCATATAGGCCTATATGCCATGTACAATCTATATTGGCATATACTAGCATATGTATTCACCATATTCACATATACAATATATATAGGCAAACATATATATATATATTTACATATTATCTAGCAAGAATATATATATATATATATATATATATATATATATTTTTAGCAAGAATATATATATATATATATATATATATATATATATATATATATATATATATATATATATATATATATATATAAATATATATGTAGAGAGAGAGAGGAATAGAGTGACAGTAGCAGTAGGGTGTGTGTGCCATGTTCCTGTGTGTTTACAGTGGTGTGTGTGTGTGGTTCAATGTGTGTGTGTGTGTGTATACAGTGGATAGGGTGTGTGTGTATAGGTAGCTGGACATGTAGGGTGTTCTTAGGTTTTAGGTTAGGGTGAATGTGAGTGTGTGTTCAGATTTCTGTGATAGGATAGAGTGAACCCGTGTGTGTGTGTATTACATTGCAACATAGGTTATAGCATTTGTGTGTGTTCTCAGTTATAGGTTCTCAGGTTTTAAGTACATGTGTATGTGTGCTATATGAGAAATCATTATATCAGTTTAGTTCCAGGTTTCCTGTATGTGTAGTAGATTTTACATCCTTTAGCATTTCGAAAATCCCAATAGCCAACTAGCATGAATCCCAACAATGTAACTTAAACTCAAACCTAGAATAGAATCAAACATTATAAATTAATCATTCTAAAATCAGTAAAACATAATTTAATTCTCAGAAAAATTAGTTTTCAGAACTTAGTATCAGAAATTAGAGGAAATCACCAATTCAAAATCAAAACATAGTTAATAATCAGTTTAATGGGTTGGTAAATAATGGTGCACACGTGTATATGTCACACAAGTGTCCTTGTGTCCATAAACTGGACACAAACGTGTCCAAAACAATTCCAACACACAAGCATGTTGAAATAGTGCACAGTCTCATGCACAGGTTCATCACGTTCATGGACACGACATACGACACGTGTGTCTATGTGGTTACGTCCACGTGTAGCCCAGCACTTGGGCTACATACTAAACACATCATGAGGTGTCCACGTCGTGTCCTCTGCGGACACGAGATGCATGTCAGTGAGTAAAATACACAGTGTAAAACGCGTGCGGGCCAAATATCATGTCCGATATAAAACCCTTTGACACGAGGCTTGGGGGATGATATGTCAGTCATGGCCCCCACCTCCCTGCCAAGTGGCAGCTACCCACGTGGCCTGTGCAAGGAGAAAAACTCCTCGAGCAGCAGCGCACTGCCCGTGCATGTACAGTGAGCGTGTTCGTGTCCTGTTTGGACATGGACACGGCTCCGAATTCAACTCAGTCCATAGGGAAAATAATACATGCATATAAATTATCATTTTCATTCAAATACTTTTCCAAAAATAGCAAATAAATTCTATTGTGGCATTTACACAAGTACTTGCAAATAGATTATGATACGTGTCTGATACGGACACGAATTTAATGCAAAACTTCACCAATCACACACCACAGCTAGGGGACACCAAGATTTAGGCTATTATGCAAAGAAATCAGGATTAAAAGATAGTTTAAGGTGTTTACCTATAGAGTATCAATGACAAGGAAAAAGCCCCAAATAGGAAGATTCCTCTTACAACCCAAAAGCTCCAAATTGTACCAAATTTGAGATTTCTCTCCATGAACAGAAAATAGAGTGGGATTAGGTTCTAATGCAAGAAACTAGAGTAAAAAAGGAATTAAAATGAAAGAGTTATGGATTGGAGAAGAAGGACCAATACCTCTCTCTCTCCAAAAGTTGCTTTGACGCAAAAGAGGCAAGAACTAGGAAAAGAGATTAAATAGGGGGATCCCATGAACCTAATCATTTATTCTCTATATAAAACTTGATTCAAAATAACTTAACTTGGGTTAACTTAAGTTAGAGTAGGGTCCCACCATGCTAATCAAGTCACCAAAGCTAAAGTCAACATCTAGGTTAGTCTCCAAAGTCTCAACTAGCAAAGGTCAAAAATAATAACCATCACTCCAATAATTCAAAATAAATCCAAAATTTTTAAAATGACCAAAATACTTTCAAGCTAAAATGTGGTAGTGACAAATCTACCCTCCTTAAAAGAATTTCGTCCTCGAAATTAAAAGGCAAAACTATACTGATGAGAAGGATAGACAATCATACCTCAAGATCCAAAAAGATATGTGTATCGCTCGTGCATCTCATCCTTCCGCTCCCAGGTAGACTCTCCTAGAGAATGATTCCTCCATGCGACGCAACCAAGGGTATCACCTGGTTTCTCCATACCTTCTTCCGACGATCCAGAACCTCCAATGGCTGCTCTAGATAACTGAGAGTAGGTCCCACCTCAATCTCCAAATGGTCGAGTACATGGCTAGGATCAGCGATATACCGTCTCAACTGTGATACATAGAATACGTTGTGGACACCACTAGTGCAGGTGGCAAGTCTAGCCTGTATGCCACGTCACCGACTCGCAAGCTATGCTTTCCACTTCCACCAAAACGTATGGTACCACGAGTCGGAGATATCCTCAGGAAAACCATGTCTTCGACCTAAACACAAACAAGGTCTCAAGTTACAAAATAATCAAACATGATCAAACAAACACAAACAACAACTTACTTCTAATCCTATCTCTAAGCTGTACCTCAAACTCCAAAGGCCTCCGGTGGCTATCGGCCCAATGCCGATGTCTGTCCTGCGCCACGCAAAGTCTGTCCCTGATGAGCTTCACCTTCTCGGCTGCGTCAACAACCATCTCAGGTCCCAATAAAGCTCACTTTCCAACATCATCCTAAGATAAGGGTGTATGACATCTACGCCCGTACAGTGCCTCGAAGGGTGACATCTCAATGCTGGCCTGAAAACTGTTGTTGTAAGAAAACTCCACCAAGTGCAGGTGATCCTCCCAGGAACCTCAAAAATCTAAGATACGTCCGCAGCATGTCCTCGAGCGTCTGAATAGTCCTCTCTGACTGTCCGTCCGTCTGAGGGTGGTATGCAGTACTAAATTTGAGCTGAGTACCCAACTAGTCTGCAGACTACGCCAGAAATAGGAAGTAAAGCGACTATCCCGATCCCAGACGATGCTGACCGAAAATCCATAAATCCTGACAATTTGCCGTATGTACATCTCTGCAAGCCTCTTATTAGACGTACCCACTTTAATGGCAAAAAGTGGGCTGATTTGGTCAACATATCTACGATGACCCAAATCGCGTCTTTTCCTCCTGGTGTATACGGTAATTCAAAAACAAAATCCATCGTGATGTGCTCCCACTTCCACTCTGGAATAGGCAATGGATGCAATAAACCTCCTGGCCTCTGCCTCTTTGCCTTGACCTACTGACAAACCAAACATCTGGCTACGAAGAGATCTACCTCCCGCTTCATCCCATACCACCAGCCGTGCTCCCTCAGGTCCCTATACATCTTGTTTGCACCTGGATGTATAGAATACTGAGATCGGTGGGCCTCCTGCATGACCTGATCCCTGAGCTCTCCACTGGGCACACACAGCCTGGAACCGTGCCTCAAAGTGCCATCCTCTGTAAGAGTAAACTCATCACCCACCAGCCCTGTTCAAACCTGCTCTCGGATACACCGTAGAGCAATATCCTCGAACTACGTCGACTTGATCCTCTCTATCAAGTCCGACTGAATCTGAAGGCCCCACATCTACATCTGAACTCCTAACACAATCACCTCAATCCCCAGGCTCTCCAAATCTGCTAGTAAGTGACGATCCATAATCAAACACATGGCTGTCAGATACCTACTCAAGGCATTGGCAACCACGTTGGCCTTCCCTGGGTGATACTGTAGTGAAATATCGAAGTCCTTCATCAACTCCAACCACCTGTACTGCCTTATGTTGAGCTTCTTCTGTGTAAACACATATTTTAAGATCTTATAATCTGTAAAGATCTCCACCCTCTCTCCGTATAAATAGTGTTTCTATAACTTCAAAGCAAAAATTACTGCTGCCAACTCTAAGTCGTGGGTAGGGTAGTTCTTCTCATGGGGACGTAACTGCCTGGAAGCATAGGCAACCACTTTCCCATGCTGCTGCAAGACATAACCCAAACCCTTCCCTGAGGCGTCACTGTAGATAGTGAACCCTCCTGATCCTGATGGCAATGTCAGAATCGGAGTTGTCGTCAGCCGCTTCTTTAACTCATCAAAAGCGACCTGACACTCCTCTGACCAAACAAACTCTGCATCCTTCCGGGTCAGCCTAGTCAACAGCTCTGCAATCCAGAAGAAATCCTGTACAAACATCCTGTAATAGCCTGGCAATCCCAAGAAGCTCCTGATCTCTGCTACTGAACTCGGTGTCGACTAAGCCTCAACTGCCGTGATCTTCTTCGGGTCCACTGAGATCCCATCTCCAGTCACTACATGACCCAAGAAGTCAACTCTGTCCAAAAAGAACTCGTACTTTGAGGGCTTGCCATAAAGCTCCTCCCTCCTGAGTGTCTCCAGACCACTCTCAAGTGCTCCTCATGCTCCTCCTCAGTCTTCGAGTACACTAGGATATCATCGATAAACACCACCATGAACTTGTCCAAGTACTGGTGGAACACCTTGTTCATCAAGTTCATGAATACTGTCGGGGCGTTGGTCAGCCCAAACGGCATAACCAAGAACTCAAACTGACCATACCGCATCCTGAATGCGGTCTTCGGGATATCCTTCTTCTTTACCTTTACCTGATGATAATCTGACCTCAGATCAATCTTCGAGAAGACCCGAGCTCCATTCAACTGATCAAAGAGATCATTAATTTACGGTAGTGGGTATCTGTTCTTGATCGTGAGGTTGTTGAGTGTCCTGTAGTCGATACACATCCGTACCGACCTATCCTTCTTGGGTACAAAGAGTACCGTTGTACCCCAAGATGAAGAACTCGATCGGATGAAGCCTTTGTCCTGCAGCTCATCCACCTGCTTTTTTAATTCCACCAACTTACTATTGTTTACTCGATAGACATGCTGATAAATTGGCTTCGCGCCAGGAACCAAGTCTATCGAGAACTCAACGTCTCTGTCCGGTGGAAGTCCTGGTAACTCCTCCGAAAATACGTCCATGAACTCCGCAATCAAAGGATATGGAGCCGCCTGCTCCTCGACTAAAACTCCACAAAAAAGTCTGCTGCTCTGCTCCGCCTGCCGTCGGGTGAACTCGAACTCTGGCTCTCTTGGCGTTCCGAACAGAACTCTACCCCCACGATAATCTATGCTGGCGTGATGCCTGCTCAGCCAATCTATACCTAATACGATGTCGTAGTTCGGTAGTGGCATTACGAGCAGACTCACCTCCAACTCCCGGTCTCCCAAAATAATACTTCGCCCTCTGCAAACATCACTCACGAGGATAATACTACCCCCGGTCGTGATCTTGTAGGTCCTAGGCAATGATTCAGATACAAGGCAATGTCTAACAGCAAATGATACAGACAAAAAATTGTGGGAAGCCCCGGAATCAAATAAGGCGAAAGCTGGAATGGAGTCGAGAAGAACAGAACCTGCGATCGGCTCCCCAATAGCCTTTGCATCCTTGGCAGCCATGGAGAAAGCTCGCCCCTGCTGGCCTCCCCTGGCCTGGTTCTGATGTTGCACGAATCGCTGTTGCTGAGTCGGCAGCGGTCTCTTCTGCTGAACTACTGGGGCTCTGGCCCCCGCTCCCTGAGCTGCTCGTCCCGAAGATAGAGGGCACTCCCTCAACTGGTGCTCTGCCGAACCACAGAGTAGGCTCCTTCCGAGCCTCTTCTTGCAATCATTCCACACATGCCCTGGTTTCTTACAGAAACCACAACTGATGGGCTGCTGCCTGAGTGCCTACGGCTGAACCCTTGGCTGCTGCTACACCTACTGGAAAGGTGCTCGGCCCTGACCCTGGAACTGTCTCTGTTGGTGCTGCTGCTGAAAGTGTGACCTCTTCTCCGGTCATCCGCTACTACTGGCTCCCTGAGTGTCTCGCCCCCTCTTGAGCCTCAGCTCAAGATCATCCTCTGCTGCTAAGGCACCCACCATGATCTCCTCAAAAGTGGTGTTGTGGGCACTCTTGGTATAGGACTTCACCACCTTGAGTAGCCCTTTCCTGAACCTTTGTAACACCAGATTTTCCAGATGAGGGTAATTTTGAAATTTTGTAATTATAATTATTATTTATTGATAATTATTTTATATTATGATTTTGGTGATTTTTAATCATTTTAAAACTATTTAAAATTATGACTTGTGATTTTAATATTTTACTATTGTTTGGTTTTAATTTCGAGGAATTTGTCATCCCCAGTTTTCAGAAACAGAGGTTTTTTGTTATTTTATATTTTTGAATATTTTTAAAATTTATTTTATTATTTATGATATTATTTTGGGGTTGAAATTTATTTTATTATTTATGATTTTATTTTGGGGTTATTTGAGTCGGGTTCGAATTTCAACTCAATCCGACTTGAAACGGGGACCCGGGGGTAGTGTTGACTTTAGTGGACCCACACATTAGTTAGCCATGGCCCACATGATAGAAATATTTTAGTTAGAGGTTAGACTAATTATTATGGATAAGGTTAGTGTGATTAGAGACTTTAGAATGACTAATTTAGCCCCAACCAATTGGCCCTTTCCTAATACTAATAGAATAGGTTAGTGGGGGCATTTTGGACCTTACCATAATAGGACAAATAGCCCCATATGGCCAGCCACTTTGGGAGAGGATAGGCTCAAGTTTATTTCATTATTCTCATCCACACTCTCTCTCTTGTTCTTCTCCAAATTTCTAGAGAGCAATCCCTAGCAATTTCTCCACCAAATCCTTCTATTTTGCCACCAAATCTTCTCCTTCCTTCTCCATTCTAGCCAAGGAGGAAGCTACCCAAGTTTGGGAGGATTCGGAGCTCGTTCGTATTCTTTTGGAATCTCTACGTGTCGGTGTCGCTCCGGAAAGGCTTTTCTTCGATTCGATCTACCGGGAGGTATAAATCCCTTCTCCTTTTTATTTCCTCATGCATATAGGTCTATTTTAAATCCATAGGAATGACTCCCATGGTTGTATCTCCATTTGTGTCCATTTTGTGTCCATTTGGAGGTCATAGGAGTGTCCTTTGTGTTGTAGTTGTGTCCATGTGGGAAAACCCTAAATTTGGACACACTATGTGTTGTTGTTATGTATGAATGAATTATTACATATTTAATCTCATATTTTTGTATTGGAGATGTGTTCTATAGTGTCTCATATATATATATATATATATATATATATATATATATATATATATATATATATATATATATATATATATATATATATATTAGTGTAGAGAGTGAGTTCTTGCTATATTATGTTATATACTTTTGTTATTTTGTCTCAAACTACCCAAATTCATCATAATTTTTATCCACGTTTTAGTAGCTAGAGCAACTTAGAAATGCCATAACTTTTAGCTTAAAACTCCAATTTATCTCCCATTTTTTTAAAAGAACCGTATCGAAGTTAGCTTTCCAAATATATATTTTAATAAGCCAAATTCTTTCTGTAACTTTCTGTAGAATTATTTGAGTGTCAGCTGTACGAAAGTTGAACGCGTTTCGGTATTTTTGCGATTTTGGGAGCATCCGGACACGAAAATGCGATCCGTTTGAAGTTTCGGAAAGCTAACATGAAGTACTACAACATACTTTAATCCTAGAATTTAGTGAATGCCCAATTGGTACAGTATTGGTTTTAAGTAAAAGAGTGACTATACGATATATGTATTTTGTGTAACCTATGAGCCTATGTAGTATGGATATTAAATGAATATAGAGTATGTAATGCATGATATATTAGATGAATGAAATAATATATATATGATATATATCCTCTTTACATTAATGTATATATATGGTTGAATGCAAGCATGTAGGAATGCAATTAATGTAATATATGTAAGCAATGCATAAATGCATGAATGAAAGAATGATATACAATGCATGCATGAAAGTATATAATGAATGCTAGATATAAATACAAGGTATATATGTAATGATAGATATGAATGCATAATGTATAAATATTGTAAATGCAATATCAGATTTCATATGTAGACATAGAACCAATGCATAGCTGATATTTAGATTGAATGTTAGTTCATTTTAGGTTGTTCGAACACTAAACTGTCCATGGAAGCATATAAACCTTCATTTTCCTATTGCCAAGCCAATTTCAGTTTTCAATATAGTGGAATGTCTATGAATGTAATGTTAACCTTCAACCCCTTAATTCGAAATGTTAGTTAATTTCAGTATTAGACAATGCATGAGCTGTATGCATATGGGATGTTAGCTTAATGGCAGATTTCAGATAACATGGTTCATTTTATGTGGTTAGTTACACCAGTTTATGGGATAGCTCACTTTAGTTTATATGTAAATGTGGAACTAAACTGAGAATGAACGTCACCCTCTGCACAAGGACACCCCACTCTATATCAACCACCATGCCATGTAACCCTTCTCTAAATGATTGCTATAATATATATAGATTTATGTAAAGAATAGATGCATATTAGTTATAACTTAAATAGTCTCTACTCTAATGTATATAGATGTATACTTGTAGCCATGCATGTTAAGTATAATACATGTGTAATGTAGATGGGTTAGCTTTGTGCCATGTGTAGTGTAAACTCATAACTAGTGTTGATTTCTCTTTTCATGTACACACACACACAGGTTTCACACCCTCAAGTGACACTCTCATGTCACATGACACACACACACATACACTTGAACACATGCACTTTCATTCTCCTTTTTCCCTATGGATATGTGTACACACACACATATATATATACATATGTGCATGTTAGACTCACATTTTTAATGTATCCTACAAATATATGAGTGCACTATATTATATTAGTTACATTTATGGACATGTGTGTATATATGTGAGATGAATATATAGGTATCCTATATATTATAATATGTGGGTGTATTATATTTTAGATATATATATTGTTATGTATATGATATGTGAAATATGTGTTATGTGGACTATAGGGCATAGGGCCTATGTGTATGATATGAATACACCAATTTTGTGTGTTGATAGTCTAGTATGACTTGTGATTGGTGTGTGATTGCTAGACTAGGCTTGGTTAGGCCTAGTGAGACTTGTTAGACTTGTTGGCTTAGGTTTGACCTAGTTTGACCCGTCTAGTTGACTAGAGTTGACCGAGAGTTGACTTTGGTCTAGTTTGACCTAGACAGCATGCAGATGCATTGTAGATTACATTTATCATCTCCTGTATACATCTTGACTTGTGTTGCTCTAACTAGGAGTCAGGTATCTCATCTCGGACAGTACATTTACTTCAGACATTCAGATACGAGGCGAGTACATTCTCTGACCATTTCATACTTGTCTGGATTTATATTCTTGCTCTAGATTACTGTACTTGATGCTGACACGATCATTATCACGGATTGGTACTATGTGGATCTTCTTCTGAGATGTTATCTCCTTATATTCACTAAATACATATTGTGATGTGCGTTTCACTTACATATTGTATTTATTGAATACCTTTATCATTGTACACTCATTGTGCATATTGTACTCTCATTATCACATTGAGCCATTGTACAAGCCATTGTATAAGCCATTGTACAAGCTATTGTATAAGCCATTATACAAGCTATTGTATAAGGTAACGTAACTGAATTGGATCCTTGTGTATTGATTGGGGAGGGAGAGTAAAATTGGTTATGTGATCAATCCTATTGTATAAGAAATTGTATATTTCTATTGTACACCCACGTACAAAGGAGTCCCATTTTATTGTATAACCTAACCCGTTTACATAACCATATTGTGCTCTAAATCAAATGTTGCTTACAGTTCTTACTTATCGTATATAGATATTTTCCATTATCAAATCTCTGCTATTTTCATATACATTCTTCTTTCAGCGTTTCATGTACCTTACTCTATTGCATTCTTTATATTTTCTAACATGATATGAACTGCGTGAGATGTTTTATGCTCGCTCCCGTCCTGACTGGACCTGTTGAAAATTTTACAGAGGATAATGAGGAACCCTGCACCCTTACTTGGAGTTTGCCTAGTTGACACTCGCGACCTGGACCCCTGGGGAGGTTCAGGCAGCTGCTCAGGATGATACCTTGTATAGTGTAGATAGCTTAGACTGTCCTTTCTTTTCATGTTTAGCTGTTGTCTTATTTTCAGAGTTGTATATTTTAGAGATGTTGAGACTTTGTTATTTCTTTCTGTTGTACCTCAGTTGAGGATTTCTTATCTATTTTCCATCATGCTACATTCTACCTTAGATTGTGATTAAGTTGTACCTCTGTATTGGCCTCCTTATGGAGAGTATTCATATTATGTTAGTTATAGTTCATGACCTAGAACAGCGTTCTACCGCCGACACTGCGGCGTTGGCTGGGCGTTGTTACGCTCTCGTACCCTCACAGTGGGTACGGGTCGTGACACGTTTTTAGTGGTGGCCCATACAGGTCGAGTTTATGTAGTGGTATTCGAACTAGAGTATCACTACAGCCTGTAGTAGGATTATGATATTTTTGGAGGGTACTCAATCACATTAGGAAAAACTCTTAATCCGATTCCTTTTATCTAAAATTGTTGCTTATTGACTTCCCTTGAATATAAACTGTTCTCCTTTGAATTTTTGCTTCGTTCTCAGAAATTGCTTCTTGTTTTGATCTGTCTTCATGATGGTTATGAAGATACGATCTCATCGCTTCGGTTCGGAGGATACTATCGAGAGACTGGCTACTTCTCGTCCTGTTCATCAGGGCCTCGAGACCGCAGCTTCTGTTGTGCCAACTCAGGTTGGCGTTTCTGCTACATTGGAGGTGCACCTCCGTCTATACAGAGACTTTTCCCTTCATTTTTGGTTTCTTTCAGCAACAGCGATTCATGCAGCATCAGCAGCAGAGATTTGTGCAGTATCAGCATCAGGCTAGAGGAAACCAGCAGGGCGAGCTATCGTCAGGACAGTCGAGGATGCACAGATCGTTGGAGATCTTGCTGTAAGTTTCGTTCTTTTCAATTCCATTCCCACAATTGTCTTTTATAATTACCTTCAAATCTGATTCCATCTGTTCCTTGTTGATTGATTAATTTTATCATGTTACTCTTTGTTGGTTTGTTTTTTTCTTCTGAGAAAATCATATGGGCTAGGTCGCCTAAATTATGGGATCTAGAATCCGCGATAGTCGTGTTAGTTGGCATAGTGAGGACATGTAGTCAGATTTTGGATGTATTCGGGTATAGAAATTTAAGGTTTTCGCGTCGTATGCGGCAGTGCAAAAATTTTAAATACCATGAACCTAGAGGTACGTACCTTAGTCAAGGACTCTGTGATTATCGTAGCCTGATCACTATAGCATGATGAAGACTCTGGACAACATGATTTTGGACATACGCATATGACTAACAGATTGTATCTTGAAAAGGTTTAAACATCATACCCTTTTGATTGTTATAAATGATTAGGAGTAGGGATATTTAGTTTTGTAGAACTTATTCATAGGTAGTTCCTTCATAGTATAATGGTATGATGACTTGTAGAATGTCTGTACCTAGAGGTGATAGTTAGCATTGGTGTTAGAATAGCAACCCATTGAGAATTCCTGTTATCTATAATACCAACCAGTTACACATAAGATGTTAGTATGCCTTACATCCTTGATGATTATTAATACTTTCCCTTATCTTTTCCAGTGAAGCACCTATGACCAGAGCCTGCCTTTGAGTATAGTTGTAGTTTCACCTAAAACCGAGAGGTCTATTTGCATAGATAGATGCAGATGATATTGGCATATGGGATATAGTTAGTTGGTATCTATAGGCCATTGTTGTATAGGGTTATAAACATGTTGTTTAGTCTATACTTGGTTCAGTTTTCCATTTTAGTTAAGTCCCTTCGTGTGAGTTCCTTTGTGTTGATCACCTTTATAGGCAGTGTGCAGACCCTTCACTAGATACCATGTCCCCTTGATTCAGACCATTCATCCTTAGCCTAGTTCTAAGCATTGTTTCAGACCCTTATAAGTTTAGTCTGCCTTAACCCTGGTGATCAGTCATATATATATATAGATGATTAGTTAGGATATATGTGATGGGTTGTTGTTTTGAGCATATATAATATATATATATCTATATATATTTATATGTGGTATTTGGTCATGTGCTTAGCTTGTAGGTATTTAGTTATAGGTGACTTGATAGGATTGGGAAGTTAAGAGCTAGTCTATTATAGAGTTTCTTTTGCTAAATTCTAGTTGCCAACACCTAGAGCTAGCATAGGTAAAATCCTAAGAAGTGACCAGTTGATGACAAGTACTTGGATGTTGAGAAATTGACTAGTGATGACCCTTGACTATGTTTGGACCTAGAAGGGGGTGCGATCATCTAATTTCGAGGACGAAATTTTTATAAGGTGGGTAGGATTGTAACACCCAATTTTTCAGATGAGGATAATTTTGCAATTTTATAATTATAATTATTATTTATTGATTATTTCATATTATGATTTTGGTGATTTTTAATCATTTTAAAACTATTTAAAATTATGACTTGTCATTTTGACATTTTACTATTGTTGGTTTTAATTTCGAGGAATTGTCATCCCCAGTTTTCAGAAATAGGGATATTTTTGTTATTTTATAATTTTGAATATTTTTAAAATTTTTATTATTTATGATATTATTTTGGGGTTGAAATTATTATTATTTATTATGATATTGTTTTGGGGTTATTTGAGTCGGGTTCGAATTTCAACTCAATCCGACTTGAAACGGGGACCCGGGGGGAAGTGTTGACTTTAGTGGACCCACACATTAGTTACCCATGGCCCACATGATAGAAATATTTAGTTAGAGGTTAGACTAATTATTATGGATAAGGTTAGTGTGATTAGAGACTTTAGAATGACTAATTTAGCCCCAACCAATTGGCCCTTTCTAATACTAATAGAATAGGTTAGTGGGGGCATTTTGGACCTTACCATAATAGGACAAATAGCCCATATGGCCAGCCACTTTGGGATAGGATAGGCTCAAGTCATTTCATTATTCTCATCACCTCTCTCTTGTTCTTCTCCAAATTTCTAGAGAGCAATCCCTCGCAATTCTCCACCAAATCCTCTATTTCGCCACCAAATCTTCCTCCTTCTCCATTCTAGCCAAGGAGGAAGCTACCCAAGTTGGGAGGATTCGGAGCCCGTTCGTATCCTTTGGAATCTCTACGTGTGTGTCGCTCGGGAAGGCTTTTCTTCGATTCGATCTACCGGGAGGTATAATTACCTTTCCTTTTCATTTCCTCACGCATATAGATCTATTTAAATCCATAGGAATGACCTCATGGTTGTATCTCCATTTGTGTCCATTTCGTGTCCATTTGGAGGTCATAGGAGTGTCCTTTGTGTTGTGGTTGGTCCATGTGGGAAAACCCCAAATTTGGACACACTATGTGTTGTTGTTATGTATGAATGAATTATTACTGTTTAATCTCATTTTTGTATTGGAGATGTGTCTATAGTGTTCATATATATATTAGTGTAGAGAGAGTTCTTGATATTATGTATATACTTGTGTTCTTTGGTCCAAACTACCCAAATTCGTCATAATTTTATCACGTTTTTAGTAGCTAGAGCAATTAGAAATGTCATAACTTTAGCTTAAAACTCTAATTTACCTTCCGTTTTTTTAAAAGAACCGTATCGAAGTTAGCTTTCAAAAATATATCTAATAGCCAAATTCTTTCTGTAACTTTCTGTAGAATATTTGAGTGTCAGCTGTACGAAAGACGAACGCGTTCGGCATTTTTGTAATTTGGGAGCTTCCGAACAGAAATGCTACCGTTTGAAGTTTCGGAAAGCTAACATGAAGTAATACAACATACTTAATCCTAGAATTTAGTAAATGCTAATTGGTACAATATTGGTTTTAAGTAAAGAGTGACTATACGATATATGCATTTGTGTAAACCTATGAGCCTATGTAGTATGGATATTAAATGAATATAGAGTATGTAATACATGATATGTTAGATGAATGAATGATATATATTGATATATATCCTCTTTACATTAATGTATATATATGGTTGAATGCAAGCATGTAGGAATGCAATTAATGTAATAAATGTAAGCAATGCATAAATGCATGAATGAAAGAATGATATACAATGCATGCATGAAAGTATATAATGAATGCTAAATATAAATGCAAGGTATATATGTAATGATAGATATGAATGCATCATGTATAAATATTATAAATGCAATATCAGATTTTATATGTAGACATAGAACCAATGCATAGCTGATATTTAGATTGAATGTTAGTTCATTTTAGGTTGTTCGAACACTGAACTGTCCATGGAAGCATATAAACCTTCATTTTCCTATTGCCAGGCCAATTTCAGTTTTCAATATAGTGGAATGTCTATGAATGTAATGTTAACCTTCAACCCCTTAATTCGAAATGTTAGTTAATTTCAGTATTAGACAATGCATGAGATGTATGCAGATGGGATGTTAGCTTAATGGCAGATTTCAGATAACATGGTTCATTTTATGTGGTTACTTACACCAGTTTATGGGATAGCTCACTTTAGTTTATATGTAAATGTGGAACTAAACTGAGAATGAACTTCACCCTCTGCACAAGGACACCCCACTCTATATCAACCACCATGCCATGTAACCCTTCTCTAAATGATTGCTATAATATATAGATTTATGTAAAGTATAGATGCATGTTAGCTATAACTTAAATAGTCTCTACTCTAATGTATATAGATGTATACTTGTAGCCATGCATGTTAAGTATAATACATGTGTAATGTAGATGGGTTAGCTTTGTGCCATCTGTAGTGTAAACTCATAACTAGTGTTGATTTCTCTTTTCATGTACACACACACAGGTTTCACACCCTCAAGTGACACTCTCATGTCACATGACACACACACACACATACACTTGAACACACGCACTTTTATTCTCCTTTTTCCCTATGGATATGTGTACACACACAAATATATATAATATATATATATATATATATATATATATATATACATATATATATATACATATGTGCATGTTAGACTCACATTTTTAATGTATCCTACAATATATGAGTGCACTATATTATATTAGATACATTTATGGACATGTGTGTATATATGTGAGATAAATATATAGGTATCCTATATTATCATATGTGGGTGTATTATATTTTAGATCTATATATTGTTATGTATATGATTGTGAAATATGTGTGATGTGGACTATAGGGCATAGGGCTTATGTGTATGATATGAATACACCAATGTTGTGTGTTGATAGTCTAGTATGACTTGTGATTGGTGTGTGATTGCTAGACTAGGCTTGGTTAGGCCTAGTAAGACTTGTTGAGACTTGTTAGACTTGTTTGGCTTAGGCTTGACCTAGTTTGACCAGTCTAGTTGACTAGAGTTGACCGAGAGTTGACTTTGGTCTAGTTTGACCTAGACAGCATGCAGATGCATTGTAGATTACATTTATCATCTCCTGTATACATCTTGACTTGTGTTGCTCTAACTAGGAGTCCGGTATCTCATCTCGTACAGTACATTTACTTCAGACATTCAGATACGAGGCGAGTATATTCTCTGACCGTTTCATACTTGTCTGGATTTACATTCTTGCTCTAGATTACTGTACTTGATGCTGACACGATCATTATCACGGATTGGTACTATGTGGATCTTCTTCTGAGATGTTATCTCCTTGTATTCACTAAATACATATTGTGATGTACGTTTCACTTACATATTGTATTTGTTGAATACCCTTATCATTGTACACTCATTGTGCATATTGTACTCTCATTATCACATTGAGCCATTGTACAAGCCATTGTATAAGCCATTGTACAAGCCATTGTATAAGCTATTGTACAAGCCATTGTATAAGGTAACGTAACTAAATTGGATCCTTGTGTATTGATTGGGGAGGGAGAGTAAAATTGGTTATGTGATCAATCCTATTGTATAAGAAATTGTATATGTCCATTGTACACCCACGTACAAAGGAGTCCTATTTTATTGTATAACCTAACCCATTTACATAACCATATTGCTCTAAATCACATGTTGCTTACAGTCTTACTTATCATATATAGATATTTTCCATTATCAAATCTCTGCTATTTTCATATACATTCTTCTTCAGCGTTTCATGTACCTTACTCTATTGCATGCTTTATATTTCATAACATGATATGAACTGCTGAGATGTTTTGTGCTCGCTTCCGTCCTGACTGGACCTGTTGAAAATTTTACAGAGGATAATGAGGAACCCTGCACCCTTACTTGGAGTTTGCCTAGTTGACACTCGCGACCTGTACCCCTGGGGAGGTTCAGGCAGCTGCTCAGGATGATACCTTGTATAGTGTAGATAGCTTAGACTGTCCTTTCTTTTCATGTTTAGCTGTTGTCTTATTTTCAGAGTTGTATATTTTAGAGATGTTGAGACTTTGTTATTTCTTTCTGCTGTACCTCAGTTGAGGATTTCTTATCTATTTTCTATCATGCTAAATCTACCTTAGATTGTGATTGAGTTGTACCTCTGTATTGGCCTCCTTATGGAGAGTATTCATATTATGTTAGTTATAGTTCATGTCCTAGAACAGCGTTCTACCGCCAACACTGCGGCGTAGGCTGGGCGTTGTTACGCTCTCGTACCCTCACAGTGGGTGCGAGTCGTGACAACTTTCGAGCCTTCGTCGCCTCAGAAAGCCCTTCAATAAATCTGCCCAGACGGCAGAACTCCCCGGCATACTCCTCGACAATCTGACTGCCCTGCACCAAAGCCTCGAACCGCATCTCAACACCAAGCACTGCGTCGGAGAAGAACTTCTCCTTGAACAGCTTCTTGAAAGCTGCCTAAGTCTGCCCAATTGTACCAACCCTCAGGTCTGTCTGGTACCACGTGCGAGCCAAGTCCTGCATCATACTAGCCGCCGCCTCAATCTGCAGTCTCGCTGGAATCTCTGCCAGCCTGAAGATCTCCTCCATGTGCTTGATCCACTCATCTGGGCACATGATGCCCTCTGTACCCCTGAAGTCCCGCGGATGCATCTTCTGGAAATACTATATTCCCTTCTCCTTCGGCTGATGCTGCTGCTGAACTGCCGGAGGCTGAGTTGTAGCCCTCTCAACTATCGCCATGGCTAGATCGATGCCCCGACTGAACTCTGCTGTCTGATGCTGCTGCTGAGCCTGCTGGACCTCCATGAACTACTGAAAGAAAGTGAACAGCTGGACTACATCGACGGATCCTGAAGGCGCTCTGCTGCTGAGCATCTCCGGAATAACTGGGCTCTGCCTACGAACTGCTGGAGGGGCTCCTCCGAATGTAGCTGAAACACCCCCCCAGCTGGCATTACTAGTGCTGCGGTTCCGAGGGCTAGTTGCTGAGGATGAGAGGTGGTAGACATCTCATCAGTGTCCCCTGTCTTGGGCGATGAGATCTAGTCTCGACCATCCTGAAGACAGATCAAACAAGAACAATTTCTGAAAATGAGTCGAAATAGCAAAAGAGGACAGTTTATAATCAAGGAAAGACAATAAGCAGCAAATTTAGATAAAAGGAATCTGATTAAGTGTTTTTCCTAATGTTATTGAGTACCTTCAAAAATATCCTAATCCTACTACAGGCTGCAGTGATACTCTAGTTCGAATACCACCGCAAATCTAGGACTTGCTTGGGCTACCACTAAAAACGTGTCACGACCCGCACCCAGTGTAAGGGTACGAGAAGTGGGTTCATCCAACCTACGCCGCAGTATCGGCGGGAGAACGCTGTCCTAGGTCACATACATCTAACAATTATAAGGTACATGTACAATGTATACGCTCCGAATGGAGGACAATATAGAAATGTATAACTCAATCACAACTAAGGTAGAAAGTGCGATAAGATAGATGGATAAGATCTGAATCCACAATAAAATACAAGAAAAGAGAGAATCTAAGTGTCTAAGATAACAACTCCACAATATCAAGAGTAACAAAATCCCCAAATAAATACAAGTGTATCCAAACAAGATAAGATAATAAGTAAGATACTGGTCTAGCTAACTAGCCTAGACTACTGGGGTAATATCCTCTGTAAGTGCTCGGTCCTTCTGGGAGTCCAGCTCACATGTGTCATCTAGGCCTGCTCCATAGTATGTAGGACATAACTCCTCAATGTCATCTGTAATATTTTTAATAGGTCCAGTCAGGACGGAAGCAAACACAAAACATCTCACGCAGTTCATAATATAACATGATATATAAATATGCAATAGAGTAAGATACATGAAACACTAAAGAATATACATGAAGTAAAAGAGATGACTGTAATGAAATATCTACAATAAGTAAAGAACTAACAGTGAACTAGTGATTTAGAGTACAAGATAGACATGTGAACGGCTCGAATTTACACATGAGTAATCTAAGAGTTTGCACATGAGTATACTACTTTGGAATTGTTCATATGACCATTTACTCCCCTTACCCCAATCAATACACAAGGATCCAGACAGGTTATGTTATTGCACATGATATCACATGAAGGCCCATAAATGGGAGCACAAGAATGTATACATGGGGGCTCTGTGTACATGAGAGTACATGAATCACAAGAGTGCACATGAATGGTAAAAGCACCGGAGTACATGATGAAAGTGAAACGCACATGACATACTGTAACCCGATGCTCCCGAGGGGGGATAACATCTCGTGAAGGGATCCATATAGTACTAATCCGTTTAACAACGTGACATCATTAAGTAAGTAATCTAGAGCGTAAATGTAAATCCTATCAAGTATGAAATGGTCAGAGAATGTACTCGCCTAATATCCTCAGTATCTGAAGTAAATACTGTCTGAGGAGAGGTGTCTGGCTCCTATTTAGAACAACACAAGTCAAAAAATATTCGAAATGTAAAATAGAATACT